>CM068385.1:44904994-45153756 GCA_034770075.1 Aralia elata
TCCGATCGAAGAATTTTAATACTTTTACCAGTTTGTTTCTCTACTTCACTTCTGAATTCTTTGAACTTTTCAAACGATTCAGATTTGTATTTCATTAAATACACATATCCAAATCTAGAATGATCATCAGTGAAAGTAATAAAATAAGAATACCCTCCTCGTGCATTCGTTGTCATAGGTCCACATACGTCTGTGTGTACCAACGCTAACAACTCTGTAACGCTTTCTCCTTTTCCACTAAAAGGGGATTTAGTCATCTTACCCATGAGACAAGATTCACAAGTTGGATATGATTCGTAATCAGATAGCTCTAAAAGCCCATCTTTATGCAACTTGGATAATCTTGTTTCATTGATATGACCGAGTCTACAGTGCCACATAAAGGTATAATTAACATCATCTCTTTTTCTTTTCTTAGTTTGTTCAATTTGAAGTATATTTTCATGCAAGTCAAGTATGTAAAGTCCATTCAGTAAATTGCCAACACCATATAAAACATTTTTATTATAAATAGAACAACTGTTGTTCTTTATTATAATATCAAAACCATCCATATCCAATACAGAAATTGAAATAATGTTTCTAATGAGTGTTGGAACATAATAACAGTTATTTAAACTAATGAACTTGCCCGAAGGCAATGCTAAACAATAAGTCCCTACAGCCAATGCAGCAACCTTTGCTCCATTCCCAACTCGTAGGACGACTTCATCCTTGTTCAGCTTCCTACTTCTGCTTAGTCCCTGCATATTATTACATATGTGAGAACTACAGCCGGTATCCAATACCCAAGTAGAATTTTGACTTTCAGAAAAATTAATTTCAATCATGAACAAACCTAGATCAGAAGTCGAAGCTTCTCCAAGCTTCTTTTGGTCCGCAAGATACTACTCCTTGCAGTTCCTCTTCCAATGTCCCGGCTTATTGCAATGGTAGCAAATTCCTTTGCTATCTGGATCAGGTTTCTTATTATCCTTTTTCTTTGCCTTACCCTTAGCCTTCTTGTTTTTCTTCTTTTCAGAAGATACCTTGGGCCTCTTCCTTTTCTTGGAAGAATCATCCACTAGTAAGACTTGGTTCTTGTTGGATGAGAAGTGACCTTCAGCAGTTTTCAGCATGTTAAGTAACTCAGGCAAGCTGACGTCCAACTTATTCATGTGAAAATTCACAACAAATTGTGAGAAGGTGTCTGGGAGTGACTGCAAGATCAAATCTTGGCTTAACTCCCCATCCATCACGAACCCAAGTTGTCCAAGTTGTTCAATCAGATTGATCATCTTAAGGACATGAGTCTCAACAGCAGTGCCCTCGGTCATACGAGATCGGAAGAGCTCCTTAGATATCTGATATCTAGCAGTCCTACTTTGCTCACCATACAACTCTTTGAGGTGCAACAATATAGTAGGAGCATCCATAGTTTCATGCTGACGCTGAAGCTCGTTACTCATGGATGCGAGCATGATGCATTGAGCCAAGATTGCATCATCTTGCCACTTTCTAAAAGTAGCAATCTCTTCCTCAGAGGCTGTTTCTGCAACACTTGCAGGGACTGGCGAATTTAGGACATAAGAAATCTTTTCAGCAGTGAGAACAATTCTCAGATTCCTTAACCAGTCCGTGTAATTCGGTCCGGTCAGTTTGTTAGCATCAAGTATGCTACGCAGTGATAGTGAGTTTGACATTTTTAAATTCTGCATGTGAAATAGACAACATTTTAGCATACATTCATTTAATTAATTACCAAAATAAATTAGGTCTTTATTTAAAATTGGTATCTCCCACTATTTTCATCAAACTATATTACCCTCATTATGTAGTTCGGCAATTCTAATTAAAGATTTGCTAGTGAGATTAAGGATCCCATTTCAAATGTATATAGCCTTGTGGTGACACAACAAGCGATATATAAATAAATAGGTAGACAACTATTGTCAATTACATCACTATGTAACTCCTTTTATTTTGCCTCTTAGATTATTTTGATCAAGTGGTGACACATCCGAATCAAAATTATCCAAGTTAAGTCCAACCTAGCACTTCCATATATTCGAAAGAAAAACACTGTCCTTGTGGTGACACAACAAAACAGCATCGTTCAGTCTATTTATAAGCATCAAATGTGATAAAGCAACATCTTAAATATTTAATACTTGCCTTGTGGTGACACAACAAACTCATATTAAACATTTAATACTCTATTGCTTTACCATGCTAGAAGGCGACGTTCGATATTCCAAATATCTTTGAACGCTTAGGACTTAATATAATTTCTTTGAGGGGTTTATTATTATTAGTCTCATCTTGTTTAGCGCGCATCGCACATATATATATAAAATACGCGTCATATTATTTTACATGCGAAGCATGTTGGATAATATAATATATATATATAATAAGCATGCACATATAGAATACTATATTCTACCCGGATTGATTATGAACTTTTATTCTAGTTTGGTTCACTAGAGCCACCAAGTGAACCAAAAGGTCAAACCTAGGGTGCAAGAATAAATTTAAATATAACTATTACATTTAAACCCGGGCTCCATTACAAACGGGTCTTCAAGCGCTCCTTGCTCCTTTGTCTCCAATTCTTCAAAAAATTAATTCTAACTAGTCCTATTACAAAAGCTATTTACAATAAATAGAAACCTTGATCAGCAGTCAAGGGGAAGTACATAGGAGGGAGATAGAATTTACATTAAGAAAAATTAGAGAAGACGAGGTACGCAGACCCCATTTATAAAAACCCATACATTCAAGCATCCACTAAAATAAATCCAATCACACATTGGTCAATCGTCCATAATCAATCCCTATTTATTATCATACATATCTCTATATGTATCAATAAATAACATTCATCCCATGAATAATAAATCCATTCCATATATGCATTGATATCAATTAATGGGCAAAAGTTTTGCTAATATTTAGTTTTGAAACAAAATAAACTCTTTTATTTTAATCAAAAACCAAATCCAAATTAAACTCCTTTAATTTTAGCAATCTGAAATCCTATTCCAGATAAAATAAACACTTTATTTTAAACTTATATCAATTAAATAAACCATTTATTTTAATTGAAGAAAAAATATTTTTTTCAGATTCTGCTTACCGGCGCAGCTGCGCCCAGAATGAACTGGGCAACGGCGCAGCTGCGCTGCTCCCCAGAAAAAAAACGATTCTGGGTTTCGGCGCAGCTGCGCTCCAGAATGAACTGGAGGCGGCGCAGCTGCGCCGTGTCGCTGATTCAGAAAAAATTTTATTCTGCCCAAAAATTTCGATCCAATCACATATCAAGCATACATGGAATCATCAAAATCGATAATTAGCACAAGATTAGTCTCTGATACCACTGTTAGGTTTGTATATAGCGCGATCATGTAATCAAATTACATAAATAGTGCGGAAGCGCGATAAAATCAGATTTTAAAAATTTTATACAAACCATCACCAAGATCAATCTATGTGCTCAATTAACGATATAACGAAAGAGAAAGAGAATAAGAATTATACCCTCGTAGAACAAAGCTTCCTCGGGTACAAGTTCAACTCCTAGTCCTTCGTGTTCTCCTCGAATGCTACGGTGTGATTCCTTTCTTTGATCAACGTTAGCCACCCAAGTGTTTGGCCTCTAGAGGTGATCCACCAAGGAAGAACAAGTATTCAAGAAGTTGGGTATTTGGCAAAACCCTAGTTTCTATCTCTATAGAAATTGCTCTCCACAATCTAATGCAAGAGTGTGTAACCCTAATCTATGATAAGACCCCTCTTATTTATAGATGTAGGAATAACCCTTCCCTAAACAATTTAGGATTAGGGTTTGTATTATAATTAAACTCCTTTAATTAATAATGCTCCTAATCTAATTAGGAATTCATGGGAGAGTACTTCTATTAATTAATTCTCAATCCCTATTAGGAATTAAATAATAGTAATAGTAATAATAATAATAAGACTCCTCTTATTAATTTATATTTAATATTTCCAAAATATTAAATAATAAATATTAAGCTATTTAATTTATTCTATCTCCATAGATTAAATTAAATACACTTAACTTATTATTACCATTATGCCATTTACTTCTTAAATAAATATTTTCCTTTTGCGGTTTTGTGACCCTTTAGGTTCTCCATATTAAACCGGTTGTGAATAAATCAATTAGAACAATTCTAATCTTATTTAAATAAATAAATTAAACTATTTAATTCATTTAAATAAATAACATTTATTTTACAATAAGGGTAAGCCCCCTTAGCGATCAACGACTTTCCAGATAATATAGATTTCAACATTAATCACAAAAGAACCTTTGAGTAGATAGTTACCGTACAATTCAATCCTTCTACCATACAATGTCCCAATTAAATATAAGACATGGATTTACTGTCAAGTCTTATTTTATTTAATTATATGTATTTCGATTCCCAAATGCATAACTCTAAATAATGCAAATTAGAAACTCCTTTCTAATCTCATTCTGCCTTGGCCAAGGACTACTGAGTTATCATTTATCGAATCACATAGGACATTCACATCTTTTACTAGACGAGGTAGATTCTTTGTTGATCATTCACCTATCTCCATGTACAACTAATTATACCCAATCATACCCTTTGATATACCCACAAGGTCTTAAGGGACATGTCAAAGTATAACTCATCATACACAAGATACTATGATGATCTCAAGTCCAAGGATCACTTGTACTACTATCACTAGAGGAATTCCTATTGACAGGCGAGTAAAACTCCATTAGGTATTCCTTAGCGAGTCACGTTCAGTGAACTTATTCTCTAATAAGCACCTACATACTTGCTTTAGTGTCTCCACACAAATGATTATGAGATCAATCATCCTCTTCCTAAGAGCAAGCAACGTATGTACTAATCTATCCGGATTCACTAATCCCCAATTTAGTAATCCAACGATTAGGAACAATTTTAGTTTGTGAGCTATCTTGAATTTAGATCTCATTAGCATGATCACCATCATGATTCTAAAAACATTGCTCAAAACTATGGGTTTATCACATTTAATATAACAGCACTATGTAGATAATATAAAATGCCTTTTAATAAAATCAATTCCTTTATTAATAAATGAATAAGATTACAAAGTATACGCTACATCATATCAAATATGATTGGCTTGTGTGCATACTACTTTCATGCTACATAAGCAATTCAAATAATGCCACATAGGCAAATCATACATTGGACCGCGAATCCAAATGCATGCAAAACCGGAAGGCGTGTTCGGCACAACATCACCAATCCACAGAACAGAACAGAAAACTAGGGCCGACCCATACGCCTCTCACCACAAATCACCAAATGACCAACTCCCATCGGAGTACAAAACAGAGACGCCATGAACTAATCACACTGCCACGGAAGTGTCATGTCTCTCGTGCCAAGACGACATGCCTGTAGTACCCCCACAGGTGGTTATAGCTCAAGTATACCCTACAGTATATTATAACAAAGATATGAGGTCACAACACATGCGACATAATATAAACAAAAATGGGGTTCTAATATGTATATGTCAAAACAAACAAATCATCGATACAAGCCTCCAAAATATATTGACATATACATTTCTATAAATATCAAATTAATACTAGAATGATAATCCAACTCAAAGAGTACAAATACGAGTTCTATGTCTCAACGCTAAATAAAACTATTATATTAATTTCACATGAAACAATTATGTGAATTAATAACGAAATTCAAAATGAGGAACAAAACGAATTAATTAAATTTCACAAGAGTATTGCTGAAGGAGTACGAAATTCGTACCTGGAATACGTAATGCAATACTCACAATTACAGATGCAATTGGTTAGACTCGCTCAAAGTAATCTATTCACAAAAATAATACATTTTATTAAATACTACAATATTAGTATTAATAGTTTGTATGCATATATTGAACCTTCCATAATATTTATTAGATTAATAAATTAAAGAGATACATAATATCTAGCCAAAATAATACTAAAATATTAACTAACAAACTAACTAAAATATATTAATTAAAGTTATAAATAAATAGAAATACAGAAAATTAAATGAAATAAATACACAAGAAAGAAAGAAAACATACCCGAAAATATGAGGTTCGCAATCTGTCTACGCCCTCGATACTGAAAATTTTAACTAAGGAGGTCCTTACTAAAAAGTCTCTCTCACAAAAAGTCTTTTTTTAAAATAAGAAAATCCTTATTGTTTAATAAATAAAATAAAATATTAGTTTTACATATATAGACTACTAAAGGAGAGGAGGTTGGTAAATTGAGCGATGTGGGACTAAAGCAGAACATGGGTATTACATTACTTCCCCCTTAAAAAGATTCCGTCCTCGGAATCAAAAGAAAAAGAACGTGCCTAATTATCAAAAAGATGCGGATACTCCGCCCGGATAGACTCCTCCATCTCCCAAGTTGCCTCTCGTTCAGAATGATTTTTCCACAAAACTTTGATAAACGAAATTGTTTTCCTCCTCATAATCCGCTCTTGACGATCTAAAATTTTCTCGGCTTGTTCCTCACAAGTAAGATCCTTCTGAATCTTATTGAACAGATATTGTACCACATGCAACGGATGATAATGATAACTCCTCAACACCGACACATGAAACACATTATGCACATGAGCTAATTGTGGAGGCAGAGCTAACCGATATGCAACTTCGCCAACCTTTTCCAGAATCTCAAATGGCCCAATATAACGCGGACTGAGTTTACCTTTTAATCCAAATCGTCGAATACCCTTCCAAGGAGAAACTTTTAAAAACACGTGTTCACCAGGTTGAAACTCTAAGGTTCTCCTATGCTTATCAGCATAACTCTTCTGTTGTGATCGAGCCGACTGCAATTTCTCCTTAGCCACTGCCACCTTCTCCGTAGTGATCTGAACTAACTCAGGCCCTTCTATGATCTTTTCACCAACCTTATCCCAACAAGTTGGTGCCCGACACTTCCTACCACATAATGCCTCAAATGGAGCCATATCAATACTTGCATGCCAGCTATTGTTATAAGCAAATTCAACAAGGCTCAAGTAATCATCCCAATTACCCGACCATCCTAATGCACAAGACCTCAACATATCCTTTAATGTTTGGATAGTCCTCTCAGATTGCCCATCAGTCTGTGGATGGAAAGAAGTACTGTATTTTAGTCGAGTGCCCCAAGCTCGTTGAAACCCTTTCCAGAACCGTGAAGTAAACCGTGGATCTCGATCTGAAATAATTGACACTGGAGTTCCATGAAGTCTAACCACCTCCTGTTGAAAGATTTGTGCTAACTTATCTACAGAATAACCCTCTTGGATAGCTAAGAAGTGAGCTGATTTGGTCAATCGATCTACCATAACCCAAATAGCATCATTCTTCTTGAACGGTTTTGGCAACCTAGTTACAAAATCCATTGTAATATCCTCCCACTTCCAAACAGGAATATATAATTGTTGCAGTAATCCACTAGCACGTTGATGTTCAATTTTCACTTGCTGACAAGTAAGACATCTTCCTACATATTCAGCCACATCTCGCTTCATCCCATTCCACCAAAAATTCTTCTTTAAATCTCTATACATCTTCGTAGAACCCGGATGAATAGAAAATCGTGAACTATGAGCTACAGCTAATATTGCCTCTCGAATAGTTGGGTCTGACGGCACACACAACCGCTTACCTAACCAAATCACACAATGGTCATCAATACGAAACTCAGGCTGCTTTTCCCCTTCCAAATTTTGCGCTATAGCCCATAACTCGCCATCTTCTTTTTGAGCTTCTTTAACCCTTGAGATAAGAGAAGACTCCACTCTCATACCTGCTAAAAGTCCATCTGCACCTTGTACATACAACTCCAACTCCAATCGTTCCATATCTGAAATAAGTTGTGGTTGTGTAATAAGGGCTGCTACATTCCCTGAACTCTTTCGGCTAAGCGCATCTGCAACTACATTCGCCTTCCCAGGGTGATATTGATTTCTAGCGTCATAATCTTTGAGAAGCTCCAACCAACGCATCTGCCTCATATTTAGCTCCTTCTGAGTGAAGATGTACTTAAGACTTTTGTGATCGGTGAAGATATCACAAGTCTCGCCATACAAATAGTGTCTCTAAATTTTCAAAGCAAAGATTACTGCTGCCAATTCTAAATCATGAGTGGGGTAGTTCACCTCATAAGGTTTAAGTTGCCTAGAAGCATAGGCAATCACCTTGTCGTGCTGCATTAAAACACACCCTAAACCCTTCTTAGAAGCATCACTATAAATTTAGTAACCTCCTGTCCCTGATGACAATGTAAGTATTGGAGCTGTCACAAGCCGTTTCTTCAATTCCTCAAAACTCTTCTCGCGCTCCTCATTCCACACAAACTTCGTGCCCTTTCTCATCAACTGAGTCAATGGCAAGGCAAGTAAAGAGAATCCTTCTACAAATCGCCTATAATACCCTGCCAAACCTAAAAAACTCCTAACCTCCGTTACTGTAGTAGGTCTCGACCATTTAGTGATAGCTTCAACCTTTGCAGGATCCACCTTAATGCCTTCAGCAGACACAATGTGGCCCAGAAATATAACCTGCTCCAACCAAAACTCACATTTGGAGAATTTAGCATATAACTTTTCTTTTCGTAAAAGTCTCAAAATTATACGAAGATGTTCCTCATGCTCCTCCTTAGACTTAGAGTAAATCAAAATGTCATCAATAAAGACAATGACAAATTTGTCCAAGTACGCCCTAAACACCCGATTCTTCAAATCCATAAATACTGCCGGAGCATTAGTCAACCCAAATGGCATCACCAGAAACTCGTAATGCCCGTAGCGAGTACGAAAAGCTGTCTTAGAGACATCCTCATCTCTTACCCTTAACTGATGATACCCTGATCTCAAGTCTATCTTCGAAAAATACTTCGCCCCTTGAAGTTGGTCAAATAAATCATCAATCCTCGGTAAAGGGTACCGATTCCTGATGATAATCTTGTTTAACTCTCTGTAGTCTATACACAACCTCATAGACCCATCCTTCTTCTTTAAAAATAAAACCGGAGCTCCCCATGGTGAAACACTCGGTCGAATTACACCACGATCTAATAATTCTTGCAATTGCTCCTTCAACTCTTGCAATTCCAATGGTGTCATCCTATACAGTGCCTTAGAGATAGGCTCTGCACCAGGAACAAGCTCAATAGTAAACTCAACTTCCCGTTGTGGTGGCAACCCTGACAATTCCTTTGGAAACACATCAGAAAATTCACGAACAATCGGAACATCCTCAATATGAGACTCTCCTATAGAGGTGTCATTCACAAATGCTAAATATCCCTCAAAACCCCTAGCCACCAATTTTCCAACTTTTAGAGCTGAAATTAATTTCACCACCTTACCCGGTAATGAACCTTGATACACGAAATTCGGGGACTTCAAATCCCCAAAGATAACTCTCTTCGATTGATAATCGATAGTGGCCTGGTGCTTATCTAACCAGTCCATTCCAAGAATCACATTAAAATCGTGCATACCCATCGGCAAAAGATTTACCCTATGAATCTTATCTCCACAACTAATAGGACAATCTCGATACAAATCAGAGATAACAATAGAAATTCCCATCGGGGTAGTAATAGACATAGTAGAATTTAAAGACTGAGATGACACACCAAGGTGTCGAACAAAAGAATTTGCAACAATCGAATGGGTAGAGCCAATATCAAATAAAATGGAAGCCTCACGATTACTAACTATAAGAGTGCCAGAAACAGTACTTGGCACACTTGTTGCCTGATTATGTGTCAAGGCGAAGACCCGTCCACCGCGACGCTGACCAACATTGCCACCATTATCACCACCTCCACCATTACCACGTGGCCGAGTACAATCTTTAGCAAGATGACCTAACTGACCACACAAAAAGCATGCACCAGTAACTCTGTGACAAGGTCTTCCTGGATGATTAGCCCCACAAGTAGCACAAGGAGTTATTGGAATGAGATTAGGGTTATCCCCAACTGCTGGTCTTGGGTAACGACCCTGATTTTGCCCTTGCTGCCGATTCTGCCATTGCTGACGATTATGACCTTACTGAGGCAACTGTTGATAACTTGTGTTCTGATTCTGGACACGCCACTATCCGTGTTGACCACCTCGGTTATTGTTCCATTGACCATTCTGATTTCTCCCCTGCTGACCCGAAATTTGACTCTGTTGGTCATTTTTATCCCTCTTTCGACCTCCCTCCGGTTTAGAAGCTCCAAAATCTTGTCGCTCCATCTCAATATTCTTGGCTGCATTAGCCACTGCTGACATATCTTTGAATTTAATGTTAATGAGATGTTGGCGATACTTATAATGAATTCTACACTTAAATTTCTCAACTTGTTCTGATGCAGTCCCTGCTGAGGTTACTGCAAAACTTGCCAACCTAGTGAACCTTGTCATAAAATCCGTAATGGACTCATTCTCTTTCTGTCGAATAGACAGATACTCTCTACCATAAGCCTCTTTATAAGCAGCTGAGAAGTATTGTTGATAAAAGATATCACAAAACTCTGCCAAAGTAAGTGCCTCTACAAATCTATCACCCTTTGTTACTTTCATTGCTTTCCACCACCTTTGCGCATCCCCCTCTAATTTATAAGTAGCCAGTACCACTTTCTGGTTATCCGAACATCCTAGCACATTAAATATCTTTTTTAAATGGGCAACCCAATCCTCTGCATCAATTGGAGTTGGAGCTGAAGTGAATGAATGTGGTTTCTGTTTTTGGAACCTTTCTAACCACAAATACATCGGAACAATGGATGGATCAACCCCAACAATATTCACTTCTTCTTCATTTGTCTGCGAACCACCATTTCCGGGGTTCCTTTGATTAGGAATTTCTGGCGTCGGCTGTTGTATTGCCTGAACGACTTGTGCCACCAATTGTGGCAAAGCCTGATTAATCGCCTGATTTACCAAATCTGCCAATTGAGCATTATCTTGATTATTAGGTTGCACATCACGCTGCATATCAGAATGTACATCGGTTTGGCGCACGCCTCTTCCCCAACTATTTCCTCGTCTACCAGCAACTCTAGCGGATCTATGAGCCATCTAATAAAGAAAACAATGGACTAAAGCAAAATAATTTGAATCCGATTAATATGATAGCTGAACGACATATCAAATGGAACAAAAACCTAACCCAAAGTCTACCCATAACTCACAGGTCAAACCTAAATAGGTTTTCTACAAGAAAAAACCTAGGCTCTGATACCAACTCTGTAACACCCCTTTTCCGAAAAATAGAAAATGGAGGTCACGTGCAAAGCACAACAGAAATATAAACTAATATTAAATTATAAACCGAAAAAGATTAGTCTAAAGAGATATTAATAACTGCCCAACCGGCTCAAAATACATACTGTTTAGTACAACCTAATCTTAATAAAGGTTCAATACAACTCTAACCAGAGACTCAAAAATCAAAACATAACCAAAATATCTAAACCATCTAGATGAGGAGCTCTCATCACACTTGCCCATGATCTCCTTGAGTACCTGCCGGAAGAAAGACACAGCATGAGTCAAATGCCCAGTACGGATATAGAGTACAAAATTATGAACTGAATTTAACTAAATCAATTAATGAATTGAACTGAACGGAAACGAATTAACACAACAAAGTAATAGGCCGAATCAAATGGTTGAGTGTTATTTCATACCGAGCTCAGAAATATAGTTTGCCACATAGAAAAGTCAATAATGCTACATAAGAATTCAAATAATGCCACATAGGTAAATCATACATTGGACCGCGAATCCAAATGCATGCAAAACCGGAAGGCGTGTTCGGCACAACATCACCAATCCACAGAACAGAACAGAAAACTAGGGCCGACCCATACGCCTCTCACCACAAATCACCAAATGACCAACTCCCATCGGAGTACAAAACAGAGACGCCATGGACTGCCACGGAAGTGTCATGTCTCTCGTGCTAAGACAACATGCCTGTAGTACCCCCACAGGTGGTTATAGCTCAAGTATACCCTACAGTATATTCTAACAAAGATATGAGGTCACAACACATGCAACATAATATCAATAAAAATGGGGTTCTAATATGTATATGTCAAAACAAACAAATCATCGATACAAGCCTCCAAAATATATTGACATATACATTTCTATAAATATCAAATTAATACTAGAATGATAATCCAACTCAAAGAGTACAAATACGAGTTCTATGTCTCAACGCTAAATAAAACTATTATATTAATTTCGCATGAAACAATTATGTGAATTAATAACGAAATTCAAAACGAGGAACAAAACGAATTAATTAAATTTCACAAGAGTATTGCTGAAGGAGTACGAAATCCGTACCTAGAGTACGTAATGCAATACCCACAATTACAGATGCAATTGGTTAGACTCGCTCAAAGTAATCTATTCACAAAAATAATATATTTTATTAAATACTACAATATTAGTATTAATAGTTTGTATGCATATATTGAACCTTCCATAATATTTATTAGATTAATAAATTAAAGAGATACATAATATCTAGCCAAAATAATACTAAAATATTAACTAACAAACTAACTAAAATATATTAATTAAAGTTATAAATAAATAGAAATACAGAAAATTAAATTAAATAAATACATAAGAAAGAATGAAAACTTACCCGAAATTATGAGGTTCGCAATCTGCCTACGCCCTCGATATTGAAAATTTTAACTAAGGAGGTCCTTACTAAAAAGTCCCTCTCATAAAAAGTCTTTTCTTAAAATAAGAAAATCCTTATTGTTTAATAAATAAAATAAAATATTAGTTTTATATATATATATATATACTACTAAAGGAGAGGAGGTTGGTAAATTGAGCGATGTAGGACTAAAGCAGAACATGGGTATTACAATTACTGCATGCCAACTTGATCTATCTCCTTATATACTATGGCACTCTCATTTCTTTTTGAAATTTGCCATTTGATTTTGTTTCCATGCACCTTTCCCCCCAAATTACTGCTATTTTCCTTAATGAATGACTTTCCACGCTTAAATTTTTATGTTTTTCAACTCAACTCCTCTTGGTTGGTGCTTCACCTAATTATATACCTATTGAAGCCTTAGTCCTTGCTCTGTAAACTTGTTGCGACGTGACATAATGAAAATATTTCAAGAAACTGACAGTTTTGAATGATCAGATTTTACAGTTAATTGCAATATCAATGAGGACTTTAGGGCCAAGTACAATGTTTTATCTGGCGGCTGTAGTGTCTGACTTTTATGTTTCGTGGGAGAGTATGGTAATGATTTGATTGAGTGTGATATCATCTCACTTTTACTTCTGTTCTTCAGGATTCTTGTTACTTTTGGTACTTGTGATAATCATAAGCATCACTACTTCTATTTTGTCAAATGCAGTCATTAATGCGACTAAGTCATGGTTGCTGTGAAAGAAAATGAGTAATTATATTCCTTGCTTTAACAATAATTCATATGGTGATTTCATCATCTAAAAGTATTAGCATCATTTCACTTTATGATAAGTGCATATTATTTATTTATTTTTATTCCTTTATATCTAGTTTATTGCATGTTTTATTGTGTATATGCACTTATTAGGTTGTTTATTGATTTCAGGAGGATTCAGAGTCAAAAGTGGAAAAAGATGGAAAATCGGAGCTAAAACGAGAAAAAGTTGAAAAGTTAAAAATTTTGAGGTTCTCGCCCCGGCGAGAACTTTGTACTAAGATTTCTCGCCCCGGCGAGAAATGCTCTGTCCGTTTTCGCCCCAGCCGATCCAGATCTCGCCCCGGCCCATACCTCTCTGGAGTTTTTCGCCCCGGCGAGAAACCCAGTACAAAAATTCTCGCCCCGGCGAGAAAGGCGGCGTTGACCAAGTTTGACCAGCTTTGACTTTTTGTAATTTTTGAAGATTTCTATTTCAGATTAGATTCTTAATTCTTAGAGACTTAGGATATTATCTTAGGACTATAAATAGATGTTTTTAATTTATTATTTGAGAGATCTTGACAACTATAATTATAACCCTAATTGGAGGAGATTGAAGGCATGTCAGGCTAAACTTTTACTTTCAGTTCGAAGGGATGTTGAACCTTTTTCATAATTAATGGTTTAATCAGGTTTCATTTATTTATTCCTTCTTGCATGAGGTTTATTCTAATAATCTGTTTTAAGTGATTATATGTTATTTAATCTTTTGATTTGATTTGGCCAATTGAATTGATTTGATTAATATCATTTGCTAGATTAAGATATAGTATTAAGTAAACGATATTATATCTGATCATAGGTAGCAATTGATAGTATTTGATTGTGGAAAAGCTTTTGGATATTATTAAGGTTATTAGAAGGCAAGTTAAATAATTCCTGATTGTGTAATTGTTGCTTGGAATAACCTAATTCTCTAATTCTTCATGCTGCTGTTATATTAAATCTAGACTGATAGGTCTAGGTTGTATGATAGTTAGAGTCTCTTGAGGCGATTGTCACATTTGATTTACACATAAGGAGAATTTCAGATAATTAGCGATTACAATTATCTAGGGTTATTAATCTCATTGAAAGATAAATATTGTTAAACTTGACTTTTCCATAATTATGATAAGATGATACTGAACTGAAGAACTGATGCTTTTTATTCATTGATTATTCTCAATTACTTTTGTTAGTTTAGTGAATCAAACTTAAATCCCCCATTCATATGAATAATAGGAATACTAGAATAAGTAAAAGATTAATTCACTTCTCTGTGGGATCGATCCTTGCTTGTCATTATACTAAGTTTTGTGCTAGTAGAGTGTTAGTAAGGTATTAATTTTGGAGTGTAAAACGACAGCTCCCAAATTTTGGCGCCGTTGCCGGGGAAGTGTTATTTATCTTTATTTATTCTTCATTTTATTTTATTTTATTTTATTTTTTGTTCATTATTGTAGTTTATGACACGATCCTTTCAATCCGGTGATTTGAATTTTGATCCAGAAATTGAGAAAACTGCACGCAAGCTAAGGAAAGAAGCTCATCAAGTTCGAGGCATTACTGCAGAGTTAGACGAAGTTCCATCACCGGGACTCAACATAGCACTTGAATTACTGTCAAATACATCATCCACCGATTCAGAGGAAGAAGAAGAAATGGCGGTGCCAAATAATAATAGAACACTCAAAGAATTAGCCACTCCCAACCTTAATCAACACCATTATGCATTGAATATCCTACTTTAACTGCTGCCTTTGAACTTAAATCGGGACTAATTCATCTTTTGCCTACTTTTCGTGGTCTTACAGGTGAGGATCCGTACAAACACTTGAAGGAATTCTATGTGGTGTGTTCCACCATGAAGCCATATGGAGTAACTGAGGATCAAATCAAGTTAAAGGTATTTCCATTCTCATTGGGAGATCTAGCGAAAGACTGGTTGTACTATCTTCCTTCAAGGTCAATATAGTCATGGAATGACATGAAAAGGCTGTTCTTGGAGAAGTACTTGAAAGTAGTATGCACACAAGCCAATCATATTTGATATGATGTAGCATATACTTTGTAATCTTATTCGGTTATTAAAGGCATTTTACATTATCTACATGGTGCTGTTATATTAAATGTGATAAACCCATAGTTTTGAGTAATGCTTTTAGAATCATGATGGGGATCATGCTAATGAGATCTAAATTCTAGATAGCTCACAAACTAAAATCGTTCCTAATCGTTGGATTACTAAAAAGGGGATTAGTGAATCCGGATAGATTAGTACATACGTTGCTTGCTCTTATGAAGAGGATGATTGATCTCATAATCATTTGTGTGGAGACACTAAAGCAAGTATGTAGGTGTTTATTAGAGAATAAGTTCACTGAACGTGGCTCGCTAAGGAATACCTAATGGAGTTTTACTCGCCTGTCAATAGGAATTCCTCTAGTGATAGTAGTACAAGTGATCCTTGGACTTGAGATCATCATAGTATCTTGTGTATGATGAGTTATACTTTGACATGTCCCTTAAGACCTTTAGGGTATATCAAAGGGTATGATTGGGTATAATAAGTTATACATGGAGATAGGTGAATGATCAACAAAAAATCTACCACTTCTAGTAAAAGGAGAGAATGTCCTATGTGATTCGATAAATGACGACTCAGAAGTCTTTGGCCAAAGCAGAATGAAATTAGAAAGGAGTTTCTAATTTACATTATCAGAGTTGTGCATTTGAGAATCGAAATACATATAATTAAATAAAATAAGTCTTGACAGTAATTCCATGTCTTATATTTAATTGGGACATTGTATGGTAGAAGGATTGAATTGCACGGTAACTATTCACTGAAAGGTTCTTTTGTGATTAATGTTGAAATCTATATTATCTGGAAAGTCGTTGATCGCTAAGGGGGCTTACCCTTATTGTAGAATAAATATTATTTATTTAAATGAATTAAATAGTTTAATTTATTTATTTAAATAAGATTAGAATTGTTCTAATTGATTTATTCACAACCGGTTTAATATGGAGAACCTAAAGGGTCACACCGCAAAAGAAAAATATTTATTTAAGAAGTAAATGGCATAATCGTAATAATAAGTTAAGTGTATTTAATTTAATCTATAGAGATAGAATAAATTAAATAACTTAATATTTATTATTTAATATTTTAGAAATATTAAATATAAATTAATAAGATGAGTCTTATTATTATTATTACTATTACTATTATTTAATTCCTAATAGAGATTGGGAATTAATTAATAGAAGTACTCTCTCATGAATTCCTAATTGGATTAGGAGTTCAATTAATTAAAGGAGTTTAATTAAAATAAAAACCCTAATCCTAAATAGTTTAGGAGGGTTCCCTATATCTATAAATAAGAAGAGTCTTATCATGATTTAGGGTTAGACAGTTACACACTCTTCCATGAGAATTGGAGAGAGAGAGTACTTGCAATTTCTATAGAGATAGAAACTAAGGTTTTGCCAACACCCATTTTTCTTGAACAACTATTATTCCTTGGTGGATCACCTCTAGAGGCCAAACACTTGGGTGGCTAACGTTGATCAAAGGAAGGAATTTAATCGATGAAATTCAAGGAGAACGCGAAGGAATTGGAGGTGAACTTGTACCCGAGGAAGCACGGTTCTACGAGGGTATAATTTCTTAATCTCTATCTCTTTCGTTTAATTGATAATTGAGCACATGGATGATCATGGTGATGGTTTGTATAAAAATTTAAAAATCCGTTTTATCGCGCTTCCGCACTATTTATGTAATTTGATTCCATATTCGCGCTATGTACAAACCTAACAGTGGTATCAGAGCCTAACCTTGTGCTAATTATCGATTATGATGATTCCATGTATGTTTGATATGCGATTGGATCGAAATTTTTGGGCAGAATAAATTTTTCTAAATCAGCGTCGCGGCGCAGCTGCGCCGGCTCCAGTTCATTCTGGAGCGCAGCTGCGCCCAAACCCAGAATCAGTTTTTTCTGGGGTTCAGCGCAGCTGCGCCGTGTCCCAGTTCATTCTGGGCGCAGCTGCGCCGGTTAGCAGAATCTGAAAAAATAAATTTTACTTCAATTAAAATAAATGGTTTATTTAATTGATAAAATCAGAATAAAGGAGTTTATTCACATATGGAATATGATTCCATGTTTCCTAGAATAAAAGAGTTTATTCACATATGGAATAGGATTCCATGTTTCCTTAAAAATAAAGAAATTTATTTTGATAAGGAATAGAATTCAACATATTTTATTTTCCAACAATTTTAAGTTAAAATAAAAGAGTTTATTTTGAACTTGAAATTGGTTTCCATGTTAATTAAAATAAAGGAGTTTATTTTGATTTGGAATTTGATTAAAAATAAAGGAGTTTATTTTTATTCAAAATTGGATAAAATAAAATAAATAAGTTTATTATGATTTAAATTTTGATTAAAATAAAAGAGTTTATTTTTGTTTCAAAATTAGATTTCTAGTAAACTTTTAATTGCCCATTAATTGATATCAATGCATATATGGAATGGTTTTATTATTCATAAGATGAATGTTATTTATTGATACATATAGAGATATGTATGATAATAAATAGGGATTGATTATGGATTATGACCAATGTGTGATTGGATTTATTTTAGTGGATGCTTGAATGAATGGGTTTTTATAAATGGGGTCTGTGTACCTCGTATTCTCTAGTTTTTCTTGATGTAAATTCTATCTTCCTCCTATGTACCTCCCCTTGACTGCTGATCAAGGTTTCTATTTATTGTAAATAGTTTTTGTAATAGGACTAGTTAGAATTAATTTTGAAGAATTGGAGACAAAGGAGCAAGGAGCGCTTGAAGACCCGTTTGTAATGGAGCCCGGGTTTAAATGTAATAGTTATATTTAAATTTTGTTCTTGTATCCTAGGTTTGACCTTTTGGTTCACTTGGTGGCTCTAGTGAACCAAACTAGAATAAAAGTCCATAATCAATCCGGGTAGAATATAGTATTCTATATGTGCATGCTTACTATGTATATATTATATATTATACAACATGCTTCGCATGTTTAATAATATGACGCGTATTATATATATATGTGCATGCGCGCTAAACAAGATGAGACAACTAATAACAAACCCCTCAAAGCAATTATATTAAGTCCTAAGCTTTCAAAGATATTTGGAATATCGAACGTCGCCTTCTAGCATGGTAAAGCAATAGAGTATTAAAATATTTAATATGAGTTTGTTGTGTCACACAAGGCAAGTATTAAATATTTAAGATGTTGCTTTATCACATTTGATGCTTATACATAGACTGAACGATGCTGTTTTGTTGTGTCACACAAGGACAATGTTTTTCTTTCGAATATATGGAAGTGCTAGGTTGGACTTAACTTGGATAATTTTGATTCGGATGTGTCACACTTGATCAAAATAATCTAAGAGGCAAATTAAAAGGAGTTACATAGTGATGTAATTGACAATAGTTGTCTACCTATTTATTTATATATCGTTTGTTGTGTCACACAAGGCTATATACATTTGAAATGGGATCCTTATTATCACTAGCAAATCTTTAATTAGATTTGCCGAACTGTATATTGAGGGTAATATAGTTTGATGAAAATAGTGGGAGATACCAATTTAAAATAAAGACCTACTTTATTTTGGTAATTAATTAAAATGAATGTATGCTAAAATGTTGTTAAATTACAAATTCATTTATAGAATTTTACAATGTCTAATTCACTATCACTGCGGAGCATATTAGATGCTAATTAACCGGACCTTATTAAAAGGACTGGTTAAAGAATTTGAGAATAGTTCTCAAGGCTGAAAAGCTATCTTATGTCTTTGATATGCCTATCCCTGCAATGGTTGCAGACAATGCCTCAGAGGAAGAGATTGCTACTTTTAGAAAGTGGCAAGATGATGCACAGTTGGCTCAATGCATCATGCTCGCATCCATGAGTAACGAGCTTCAGCGTCAGCATGAAACTATGGATGCTCCTGCTATACTCTTGCACCTTCAAGGAGTTGAAGGGTGAGGAAAGTAGGACTATTAGATATCAGATATCTAGGGAGCTCTTCCGATCTAGAATGACCAATGGCACTACAGTACAGACATATGTCCTAAAATGATCAATCTGATTGAACAATTGGGACAACTAGGTTTTAATGGATGGAGAGTTGATCCAAGATTTGATCTTGCAATCACTTCCGGACTCTTTCTCACAAATTGTTGTGAATTTCCACATGAACAAGCTAAATGTCAGCCTGCCTGAGTTGCTTAAACATGTTGAAAACTGTAAAGAGTCACTTTCCAACCAAGAAAAACCAAGTCTTACTGGTAGATGATTCTTCCAGGAAGCGGAAGAGGGCCAAAGGATCTTCTTAAAAGAAGAACAATTCAAAGAAGGTAAATGAAAGGCAAAAACAAAGGACAATAAGAATAAGACTGATGCAGATAGCAAAGGAGTTTGCTTCCACTGCAATAAGCCTGGATACTAGAAAGGAAACTGGAAGGAGAATCTTACAGAGGCTAACCAAAAGAAGCTTAGTGAAACTTCGGTTACAAATATGGGTTTGTTCATGATTGAAATAAAATAAATTTTTCTATAAGTTAAGGTTCTACTTGGGTATTGGATACCGGCTGTAGTTCTCACGTATGCAATCCAATGCAGAGACTAAGCAGAAGTAGAAAGCTAAACAAAGTAGTAATCTTATGTGTTGTAATGGAGCAAAGGTTGCTACATTAACCATAGGAACTTATAGTTTAGCAGTGCCTACGGGCAAGTCTATTAAGTTAATAAGTTGTTATTATGTTCCAGTTCTCTTTAGAAACATTATTACTTCCGTTGTTGGACAAGGAAGGTTTTGGTATTATATTTAAGAACAATTGTTGTTCTATTTATAATGATAATGTTTTGTTTGAAACTGAAAGATCACTTGATAGACTTTGTAAACTTGACTTAAATGAAAAATATTTTGCAAATTGAACAAACTAATAAAAGAAAAAGGAGATGGTCATTCAAAGAGTTGAATGTGTGTATTTGATGAAATACAAGTCTGAATCATTTGAAAGATTCAAAGAATTCAGAAGTGAAACAAATTGACAAAGTATTAAGATTCTTTGATCAGACCGAGGAAGGAATACTTGTGCAATAAGTTTCTAGATCATCTCAAAATGGTATTTTCTCATAATGGAAACCTCCTGATACGCAATAAATGATTGGTATATCTAAAAGGAGAAATTGTACCTTGTTGGACATGGTGCAGTCCATAATGATTTTACCAACATTCTAGTATCCATCTGGGGTTATACCCTAGAAACGGCTGCATATCTACAAGATAAGGTAACCTCAAAAATCCGGCCCCAAAACTCCATAAAGGTTATGGATAGGGAGGATTCCTAGTCTTAAATATGTTAAGATAAGGGGTTGTCCAGCTTATGTGAAAAGGTTTCAAAGATAAGTTTGGGACAAAAATCTGACAAGTGCAATTTGTGGGATATCCTAAAGAAGTTTAGGGTATTATTATTACTATAATCCTACACGCTTCCTTCTTAGGTAAAGGTGTTTATCATTGAAGAAGCTAGTGGGAGGGTAATAGATCTTGAAGGAGTTCAAGAACCACAAAGCATTTTAAGTCGAACCGAGGAACCTGTAGATAGACCTATTGTACCACAACTGAATCATAAATCTGGAAGAGTACCGAAGATACCTAGGAGGTATGGATTCATCATAGAGGATGATGATGAGGTACGCATCATAGAGGATGATGATCCAGTTATATACGATGAGGCTATGAGTAGAAGATACTCAGAGAAATGGCAGATGGCCATGAAATCCGAAATGGACTCCATGTATAAGAACCAAGTATAGACTATGGTGTATATGGGTCTTTAAGAGAAAGACTGGGGCAAATGGCAAGGTGGAGACCTATAAGACCAGACTTGTTTAAAAGGTTTTTCAAGTCAAGGAGTTGACTGTGATAAAACCTTATTACCGGGTAATGCTCAAGTCCATTTGGATTTTGCTTGTGATTGCAGCTTATTACGAAATCTGGCAAAATGGGATGTGGAGACGTCCTTCCTCAATGAAGACTTGAGGAGAATGTATGTATGATACAGCCAGAGGAATTTGTTTCAAAGGTTGAAGCAAATCGTGTTTTAAGCTACAATGATCCATTGATGGATTGAAGCAAGCTTCTCAAAGATGGAACATTCATTTTGATGAGACAATCAAAAGAGTTTGATTTTATCAAAAATGAGAATGAACCTAGTGTGTACAAAAGGGTCAGTGGGAGCGCTGTGACATTCTTGGTATTATATGTTGATATACTACTGACAAGGAATAACACACCAATGCTACAATCAGTAAAGATAAAAT
Organism: Aralia elata; assembly: GCA_034770075.1. Classification (NCBI taxonomy): domain Eukaryota; kingdom Viridiplantae; phylum Streptophyta; class Magnoliopsida; order Apiales; family Araliaceae; genus Aralia; species Aralia elata. Next base: position 44,926,913 of record CM068385.1, read on the forward strand.
TGTCTAAACATTCCTCCATGAATGACTTGGGAGGAGCATCCTATAAATTGGGGATATAAGTCTATATAGATAGATTTAAAAGGATGTTCGGCTTGACCCAAGGAACGTATATTCATTTGATGCTAAAGGCGTTTAGCATGGCAAACTCCAAGAGAGGTCTCATGATGATGAGCCATGGAGTGAATCTCTCTAAAATTGTCCCCAATTGAGAGAGAGATCGCATGAGTTACTATCATGTATGCAATGAATATACAAGGCTTGATGTTGATCAGTCATATTCTGGAGAAGATCACTATAAGACAGTGATAAACACCTTTAAGTACTTAACCGGTACCGAAGATGTGATCATGATTCATGGTGGGTCTGAATTAAAACTAGAGAGCTAAACAGACTCAAGTTTTTTTAGACTGACCAAGACGATAACAAATCCACTTTAAGGTAAATCGTTACCTTGAAAGGTGGTGCAGTGAATTGGAAAGGTTCCAAACAGTAAAGAGTTGCTTGTTTAGTGACAAAGACAAAGTATATAGCTGTAAATGAAGCTGCAAGTTTGATTGTTTGGATGAAAAGTTCATTACAGAACTGGGAATAGTTCCTAAGTCTCATCTTGGATTCAAACATATGTTGCGGCACTTTCATTTGATTAGTGGAATCATTGAAAGAGGAAAAGTCACTATAGAGATAGTGGATTCTCGAGAACAACATTGCATATCCATCTACTGAAGCTTTATCCAAACAGCAGGATGATCGTCACTTAGAGAAGAAAGGTATTAGATACCATGGCGATTGGCTTTAGTGCAAGTGGGAGATTGAAAGTAGTATGCACACAAGCCAATCATATTTGATATGATGTAGCATATACTTTGTAATCTTATTCGGTTATTAAAGGCATTTTACATTATCTACATGGTGCTGTTATATTAAATGTGATAAACCCATAGTTTTGAGTAATGCTTTTAGAATCATGATGGGGATCATGCTAATGAGATCTAAATTCTAGATAGCCCACAAACTAAAATCGTTCCTAATCGTTGGATTACTAAAAAGGGGATTAGTGAATCCGGATAGATTAGTACATACGTTGCTTGCTCTTATGAAGAGGATGATTGATCTCATAATCATTTGTGTGGAGACACTAAAGCAAGTATGTAGGTGCTTATTAGAGAATAAGTTCACTGAACGTGGCTCGCTAAGGAATACCTAATGGAGTTTTACTCGCCTGTCAATAGGAATTCCTCTAGTGATAGTAGTACAAGTGATCCTTGGACTTGAGATCATCATAGTATCTTGTGTATGATGAGTTATACTTTGACATGTCCCTTAAGACCTTTAGGGTATATCAAAGGGTATGATTGGGTATAATAAGTTATACATGGAGATAGGTGAATGATCAACAAAGAATCTACCACTTCTAGTAAAAGGAGAGAATGTCCTATGTGATTCGATAAATGACGACTCAGAAGTCTTTGGCCAAAGCAGAATGAAATTAGAAAGGAGTTTCTAATTTACATTATCAGAGTTGTGCATTTGAGAATCGAAATACATATAATTAAATAAAATAAGACTATTATTCCTTGGTGGATCACCTCTAGAGGCCAAACACTTGGGTGGCTAACGTTGATCAAAGGAAGGAATTTAATCGGTGAAATTCAAGGAGAACGCGAAGGAATTGGAGGTGAACTTGTACCCGAGGAAGCACGGTTCTACGAGGGTATAATTTCTTAATCTTTATCTCTTTCGTTTAATTGATAATTGAGCACATGGATGATCATGGTGATGGTTTGTATAAAAATTTAAAAATCCGTTTTATCGCGCTTCCGCACCATTTATGTAATTTGATTGCATATTCGCGCTATGTACAAACCTAACAGTACTTTCCTGCTTCAAGAGTTGCCAACAAAAGAAATGAGATATGCGGTATTCGACAGTTCAGCGGAGAGACACTGTATGAGTATTGGGAAAGATTTAAAAAACTGTGTTCCAGTTGTCCTCCCCATCAAATAGACGATCAACACCTGATTCAGTACTTTTATGAGGGATTATCACCAATGGATCGGAGTATGATCGATGCTGCAAGTGGAGGAGCACTAGTAGATAAGACACCGGAGGCTGCGAGGACTCTAATCGCAAATATGGCTGCTAATTCTCAGCAGTATAGGACAAGAAATAACCATACACCTGCAAGAGTGAATGAGATGACCACGAGCAACCTTGAACAACAAATTTTTGATCTGACTGCGATGGTTAGGCAAATGGCTACAGGAAATACACCAGCAGCAAAAGTGTGTGGGATTTGTTTAATGGGTGGTCATAGCGCTGATTCTTGTCCGACTTTGCAAGAGGATGAAACCGCACAGCAAGCTAATGCGATGGGAAACTATCAGGCACAACCCCAGCGGAAATATGACCCGTACTCTAACACTTACAATCCAGGATGGAGGGATCATCCTAACCTTAGTTATGGAGGAAATAGGCCACCAGCGCAAAGCGTGTATCCGGTTAGACAACAAGGGTTCCCACAAGGCTCTCAACCAATTCAAACCCAATATCAACCTAGACAGGCAACTCCTGCAAATCCTGGAACATCTTTGGAAGACATGTTCAAGGCATTCATGAGTCAGACACAGCAGTTCTAGCAGGAAACAAAAAATTCGGTTCAAGAGTTGAGAAATCAGATAGGTCAACTTGCCACCACAGTGGGGAGGTTGGATTCTCAAGGTTCAGGAAAGTTGCCCTCCCAAACAGTTGTCAATCCAAGGGAGAATGCTAGTGCGATTACACTAAGGAATGGAAAAGAGTTGGAAGTACCTAAAGCTGCTACGGAAATTGAAGAGGATAAAGCTAAAGGGGAGACTGAGACACCGAGGAAAATTGTTACCCCATCTACTCCAGTTAAGACCCCACCGTTGCCGTTTCCACCTAGAACACACAAGACTTCAAAGAAGGAGGAAACAGAAAAGGAAATTTTGGAAACTTTCTGGAAGGTAGAGGTAAATATTCCTCTATTAGAGGCCATCAAACAAGTGCCCAGGTACGCAAAGTTTTTGAAAGAATTGTGTACTAATAAAAGAAAATTGAAAGATGATGAAAAAGTCACGGTAGGAGAGAATGTGTCAGCAGTGCTTCAAAAAAAATGCCCCCTAAATGTAAAGATCCAGGAATGTTTACAATCCCATGCAGAATAGGTAATACCAGATTTGAGAAAGTCATGCTAGATCTAGGAGCTTCAATAAATGTCATGCCATTGTTTGTATTTGCTTCTTTAAATCTAGGACCTTTGAAACAAACTGGTGTTATCATTCAATTTGCTGATCGTACTAACACTTACCCTCAAGGGGTAATTGAAGATGTCTTAGTGCAGGTGAATCAGTTAATATTTCCTGCCGATTTTTACATTGTGGATATGGAAGATGACAGATCTCCAAATCCTTTACATATCTTGTTAGGGCGGCCATTCTTGAAAACAGCAAGGACAATGATCGATGTGCACAATGGGACCTTGACCATGGAATTTGATGGAGAGAAACTTCAGTTCAATATATATGATGCAATGAGGTACCCTAGTGATGTAAATCATGTTTTTGCTATTGACATCATTGATTCTATAGTGCAGGAATCTTTTGATCAAGTACACCGGGAAAGCTTGGAGATGGCCATTACTAACAACTTGGATATGGATAAAGAGGAAGGATTTGCCCAAAATCAGGAATTGAAGGAAGTTGTGGCTGCATTGCACTCTTTACCAAAATTCACAGATAATTATGCAGTTCAATCAATTCAATTGCCTATTTCTCATAAAAAATTGTTACCATCTGTGGAGCAAGCTCCAATCTTAGAATTAAAACCCTTACCTGTTCACTTGAAATATGCATATTTAGGGACTAATGAAACTTTACCTGTGATTATTGCTAGTAATCTGACCAAAGTGCAGGAAGAGAAATTGTTGAGAGTCCTAAGGGACCATGTCACAGTGTTTGGTTGGACGATAGCAGATATCAAAGGTAAAAGCCCCGCGATGTGCATGCATAGGATTCTTTTGGATGATGGAGCAAAGCCCACGAGAGAAGCACAGCGAAGATTAAATCCACCCATGATGGAGGTAGTCAAGAAAGAGGTGATTAAATTGCTTGATGCAAGCATAATCTACCCCATCTCCGACAGTCAGTGGGTGAGTTCGGTACAGGTAGTTCCGAAGAAGTCTGGAATAACTGTCATCACGAATGACAATAATGAGTTGGTGCCCACACGGATACAAACAGGATGGAGAGTGTGTATTGACTACAGGAAACTAAATGTTGTAACTCGAAAAGACCACTTCCCTCTTCCTTTTATTGATCAAATGCTAGAACGATTAGCGGGGCATACTTATTATTGCTTTCTAGATGGTTTTTCAGGATATAACCAGATCGTGATTGCACCCGAAGACCAGGAAAAGACCACATTCACGTGTCCATTTGGTACTTTTGCATACCGGAGGATGTCGTTTGGACTTTGCAATGCACCAGGTACTTTTCAGCGATGCATGGTAAGCATTTTTTCTGATCTTTTAGAAAATTGCATCGAGGTCTTTATGGATGATTTCACAGTTCATGGTGATTCTTTGGATTTGTGCTTGGAAAATTTAATGCGTGTGCTAGATAGATGCTTGGAAACTAACCTTGTTCTTAATTGGGAAAAGTGTCACTTTATGGTAGAACAGGGTATAGTGCTTGGTTATGTTGTGTCAGCTAAAGGTTTAGAGGTTGATAAAGCTAAGATAGATATTGTGTCTGCTTTGCCTTACCCCGCCAGTGTGCGGGAGATTCGCTCTTTTCTTGGACATGCAGGTTTCTATCGGAGATTTATCAAAGACTTCTCCAAAATAGCTCTGCCATTATGTAAGTTGCTACAAAAGGATGTGGAATTCCAGTTCGATGAAGCGTGCAGGAGGTATTTGACATGTTGAAGAGCCTATTAACTTCCGCACCTGTGATTCAACCGCCAAATTGGAATCTTCCCTTCGAAATAATGTGTGATGCAAGCAATTATGCAGTCGGAGCTGTTTTGGGCCAAAGAGTTGACAAAGCTGTCCATGCCATCTATTATGCCTCTAGAACATTGAATGCAACTCAGACTAACTACTCGACAACAGAAAAAGAACTTTTATCTGTTGTTTTTGCTTTAGATAAATTTCGATCTTATTTACTTAGCACTAAAGTTGTAGTTTATTCTGACCATGCAGCTCTCAGGTATTTGTTAACCAAGAAGGACTCTAAACCCAGGATTATCAGATGGATTCTGCTGTTACAGGAATTTGACTTGGAAATCAAGGATAAGAAGGGAGCAGATAACTTGGTAGTAGATCACTTGAGTAGACTGGTAAGAGATGAGGAGGCACTACCATTGTATGATTCCTTTCTAGATGAGCGTCTCTTTTCTATTCAGGAGGAATTGCCTTGGTATGCTAACATTGTTAATTATTTGGCGAGTGCATTTATTCCCAATGAATTTTCTAAAAACCAGAAGGATAAGCTTAGGAGTGATGCTAGACATTATGTTTGGGATGATCCATACCTGTGGAAATTTTGTGCTGATCACTTAATCCGTAGATGTGTGCCTAATACCGAAACATTGTCTATTCTAACTTTTTGCCATTCCTATGCTTGTGGAGGTCATTTTGGACCCAAACGGACTGCTCATAAGGTTTTAGAAAGTGGTTTTTATTGGCCAACAATTTTTAAATACTCGTATTTATTTTGTAAATCATGCGAGAATTGTCAACGAACAGGTAACATATCACATAGAAATCAAATGCCACAAACTCCCATTTTAATTGTTGAGATTTTTGATATTTGGGGTATTGATTTTATGGGACCTTTTCCTGTTTCTCATGGTAATATTTACACTCTCTTGGCTGTTGACTATGTTTTTAAATGGGTGGAAGCTAAAGCCACCAGGACTGATGATTCTAAAGTTGTTGCAGATTTTGTCAAAACTAACATATTTGTCAGATTTGGAACTCCTAGAGCTATCATCAGCGATAGAGGAACTCACTTTTGCAACAGGATGCTAGCAGTACTTTTCAGGAAATACAATGTTTTGCATAAGATTTCTACATCTTATCATCCGCAAAGCAATGGTCAGGCTGAAGTATCCAACTGTGAGGTGAAATCCATTTTGGAGAAGGTTGTCAAGCCAAGCAGAAAAGATTGGAGTCTGCGATTAGAAGATGCATTGTGGGCACATAGAACCGCATACAAAACCCCCATTGGTATGTCGCCGTACAGATTGGTTTTTGGGAAGTCATGTCATCTACCCGTGGAGTTAGAACACAGAGCTTTTTGGGCGATCAAGTAATGTAATATGAGTTTGGATGAAGCGGGGTTGCATAGGAAGTTCCAGTTACATGAATTAGAAGAGATGAGGAATGAAGCATATGAGAGTTCTAGACTATACAAGAATAAAACAAAGGCCTTCCATGACAAGCAGATTTTGAGGAAAGCTTTCGCAGTTGGACAACAAGTTCTCCTATTTAATTCGAGGCTAAAGTTATTTCTAGGTAAGTTACGCTCTCGTTGGGAGGGTCCTTTTGTTAATACTAATGTGTTCTCTCATGGTGCTATAGATATACAGAATCCAAAGACAGGGAAAGTGTTCAAGGTTAATGGACATAGGCTGAAACCTTTCCGTGAAGGATTTCCGATGGAGAGTGTGGAGATGATAGACCTAGTGGATCCGAGCTATGAATGATTGTGAGGAACGATGTCGGGCTAACGACATTAACCAAATGCGCTGCTTGGGAGGCAACCCAAGATTTCAGATTTGCTTTTCTATCCCTTTTTACTTATTTATTGACTTTTTCGTTATTTCGCTCGTCTTTTGCATGATTGTCTTACATTGGGGACAATGTAAGGTTTGAGTGTGGGGGAGGGGTTTAGGTTTAGGTTAGTATAGGGTAGGTAGGTTTGCTCTAAAGGTTTAGGTAGGTTAGTAAGGTATTGTCTAAAGGTTTTTTGTTTTAGAATGAAGATTGATGCCACTGATTGAATTTGTTTGATGCTGAATTAATTGATAGATGATGATAATGAAGTTAGGACCCATAGTTGACTAATTTAGATTGAGTTGGTATTGCATGAGTACTTGAGTATGAGATACATGTTTACTTGACTGAGTTAATTATGGAGTTGACTGTGTGCACTGATTTCATGATTTAGAACTGTTTAACTGCTTATCTTGTTTCAGGACCATGTGAAGACAAAATTGGTAATTTGAAAAAATTGAGAAAAAAAACTGAAAAAAAAACATTTTGTCTCAAAAGGAAAACATGTGGTGGGTTGAGATGGAGCGTAAAATGCACTCACTCATAAACACGTGCAACGAGATGGAGCGTAAAACGCACTCGTTGGTGAAGAAAACTGAGATGGAGCATAAAATGCACTCGCTTAAGAAAAGAATGAGAAAGGTGAAATGGAGCATACAATGCATTCACCTGAATGAAGAAAACTGAATGGCAGGAAACAAAACATGTTCTAGTTTTGAGTCAGTGTGCACGGTTGCTGTTCCATACAAACTGAGTTGAGTATCTGTGTTGAGCATAGGAGATGCTTATGTGGTTTCAATTTGATTTATAGATGTTCAGTGGGGAATGATGAGGTTATTGTTATTAGTTGATTGCTGAAGTATAGAACAAATTTCTGTTGATTGGTGTTGGTATTCATGGATGTTAATTGAATTTAAACCTTTGAGAGTTTGATTGAATAGAATTCAAATGATTTTAATATAACTTTTGTTTTAGTTTACACGAGGACGTGTAAAGACTAAGTGTGGGGGAATTTGATAAGTGCATATTATTCATTTATTTTTATTCCTTTATATCTAGTTTATTGCATGTTTTATTGTGTATATGCACTTATTAGGTTGTTTATTGATTTCAGGAGGATTCAGAGTCAAAAGTGGAAAAAGATGGAAAATCGGAGCTAAAACGAGAACAAGTTGAAAAGTTGGAAATTTTGAGGTTCTCACCCCGGCGAGAACTTTGTACTAAGATTTCTTGCCCTGGCGAGAAATGCTCTGTCCGTTTTCGCCCCAGCCGATCCAGATCTCGCCCCGGCCCATACCTCTCTGGAGTTTTTCGCCCCGGCGAGAAACCCAGTACAAAAATTCTCGCCCCGGCGAGAAAGGCGGCGTTGACCAAGTTTGACCAGCTTTGACTTTTTGTAATTTTTGAAGATTTCTATTTCAAATTAGATTCTTAATTCTTAGAGACTTAGGATATTATCTTAGGACTATAAATAGATGTTTTTAATTTATTATTTGAGAGATCTTGACAACTATAATTATAACCCTAATTGGAGGAGATTGAAGGCATGTCAGGCTAAACTTTTACTTTCAGTTCTAAGGGATGTTGAACCTTTTTCATAATTAATGGTTTAATCAGGTTTCATTTATTTATTCCTTCTTGCATGAGGTTTATCCTAATAATCTGTTTTAAGTGATTATATGTTATTTAATCTTTTGATTTGATTTGGCCAATTGAATTGATTTGATTAATATCATCTGCTAGATTAAGATATAGTATTAAGTAAACGATATTATATCTGATCATAGGTAGCAATTGATAGTATTTGATTGTGGACAAGCTTTTGGATATTATTAAGGTTATTAGAAGGCAAGTTAAATAATTCCTGATTGTGTAATTGTTGCTTGGAATAACCTAATTCTCTAATTCTTCATGCTGCTGTTATATTAAATCTAGACTGATAGGTCTAGGTTGTATGATAGTTAGAGTCTCTTGAGGCGATTGTCACATTTGATTTACACATAAGGAGAATTTCAGATAATTAGCGATTGCAGTTATCTAGGGTTATTAATCTCATTGAAGGATAAATATTGTTAAACTTGACTTTTCCATAATTATGATAAGATGATACTGAACTGAAGAACTGATGCTTTTTATTCATTGATTATTCTCAATTACTTTTGTTAGTTTAGTGAATCAAACTTAAATCCCCCATTCATATGAATAATAGGAATACTAGAATAAGTAAAAGATTAATTTACTTCTCTGTGGGATCGATCCTTGCTTGTCATTATACTAAGTTTTGTGCTAGTAGAGTGTTAGTAAGGTATTAATTTTGGAGTGTAAAACGACAACTCCCACTTTAGATCTAAATAGAACCTAGGTCTGCAATTGGTAAGAAAGCTAGGTCCAGGAAAAGTTGTTTATTGCACTATTTTATGTTCAACCAAAAGAGATTTTATGCTCCACTTTAAACATGTTTCAAATAGAGTTCAGTTGTCTGCACCACATTGCATTCGAGAACATTATGCACTCCAGTTGTCTCGTAAAGAGCATCATCCCAAACCATCTTACTTATCCTAATTAGCCATCGCAAGATTTTTTATTTTTTGCCAGAATATAGATATTAGCCAACTAAATTTGAATTCTACTTTGGTGTTTCTTTCATTGAACTGCATCAAAGATGCTTTTTACTAAAAGGAGGGAAAAGCCTCCTTTTTGAATATTCACCGTTACTGATGTGGAATATTGCACTCAAGTAATTTAGCATTATTTTTATGATTTTGTTTTTTAAACCCCTCTAGTTATTAATTCATCTCATGCCTGCTTCCATTATTTAACTTTGTTTTGGCCCAACCATACAGGCGGTACATAAAATTCAGTCTGCATCTGGTCCTTTGGATATGCGACTTATTCAAATACCCAAGATGCTTTTGGTGCTGAGGACAGATTAGGCTCCCATGGCCTTCTGCGTATCGTTTAAGGTTCGCTTATTTTCACCATTAATCAGTTTTTCATGTTGTATTTGAATTTACCTACTCCATTCCGAAATTATTGCAACACTTTCCTTATTTGGATCTACCAAATTTTTTACAACATTTCTAAATTTGGCAACTTTTAACAATTCGATGCTTTACCTTTAATGGTCTGATAACAATGATACCTTTAAAGCTACTGGTCCCCCCCATCATTATTACAATGTTTCCTACTTAACTTTACACAATCAATAATTAAACTTTTGGCTGTAATTTTTTTTTTCAATATTATAGCATATTATTACAAGGGCGTCTTAGACAAATTGTATAAAGTCAACAAAATCCTTAAAATGGTTACAATAAATATGGGATGGAAGGAGTATATCTTTTTAATGTTTCTTCTTTCGTGGTTTCTTTTACCTTACTTGATTTTACAGCTAGAGACAGACATAGATATTCTCTTAAAGAAGGCTGACGTGGCCCTTAAAAAGTATAAGATGCACACAGTTGTAGCAAATGAGCTTTTGACACGTAAAGAGGTGGTTACTGTTGTTACAAGTAGTGGAAATATCAGAGTTTACCGTGACAAGAGTAAGTCCGAAGCTGAGGTTGAGAGTCCGTTGATTAAACTTCTTGTAGAGAGGCATTCATCTCATATTGAGGATTCAAGCATACTTTCTTGATCAAGCAACATCCCTGGATTGGTGGTATATAGCAGAAATTTGCAAAAGGACCCCATTTGGTACTTGTACTCATTGTTTGGTTTCAGTTTTGTTCCTAAAAATATTTATTTTCATGAATCTCCTTATACTCTCACCCAAATTTCATAATTCTACCTATACTTTTGGACGACATGCTTCTGTGGTGATGATGATGTTAAGAATGCATTAATTAAAAGACTAAAATTGTTAGGTTTGTATATAGCGCGAACATGCAATCAAATTACACAAATAGTGCGGAAGCGCAATAAAACGGATTTTAAAATTTTTCATACAAACCATCACCATGATCATCCATGTGCTCAATTATCAATTAAACGAAAGAGATAAAGTATGAGAATCATACCATTGTAGAACCATGCTTCCACAGGTATGAGTTCACCTCCAAATCCTTCGCGTTCTCCTTGAATTTCACCAATTAAATTCCTTCATTTGATCAACGTTAGCCACCCAAGTGTTTGGCCTCTAGAGGTGATCCACCAAGGAATAATAGTTGTTCAAGAATATGGGTGTTGGCAAAACCCTAATTTCTATCTCTATAGAAATTGCAAGTACTCTTTCTCTCTCCAATTCTTATGAAAGAGTGTGTAACTGTCTAACCCTAAATCATGATAAGACTCCTCTTATTTATAAATATAGGGAACCCTCCTAAACTATTTAGGATTAGGTTTTTATTTTAATTAAACTCTTTTAATTAATCAAACTCCTAATCAAATTAGGAATTTATGAGAGTACTTCTATTAATTAATTCTCAATCCCTATTAGGAATTAAATAATAGTAGTTGTAATAATAATAATAAGACTCTTCTTATTAATTTATATTTAATATTTCCAAAATATTAAATAATAAATATTAAGATATTTAATTTATTCTATCTCCATAGATTAAATTAAATACACTTAACTTATTATTACAATTATGCCATTTACTTCTTAAACAAATATTTTCCTTTTGCGGTATGACCCTTTAGGTTCTCCATATTAAACCGGTTGTGAATAAATCAATTAGAACAATTCTAGTCTTATTTAAATAAATAAATTAAAGTATCTAATTTATTTAAATAAATAATTTTTATTCTACAATAAGGGTAAGCCCCCTTAGCGATCAACGACTTTCCAAATAATATAGATTTTAACATTAATCACAAAAGAACCTTTCAGTGCATAGTTACCGTAAAATTCAATCCTTCTACCATACAATGTCCCAATTAAATATAAGACATGTAATTACTGTCAAGTCTTATTTTATTTAATTATATGTATTTCGATTCTCAAATGCACAACTCTGATTAATGCAAATTAGAAACTCCTTTCTAATTTCATTCTGCTTTGGCCAAAAACTTCTGAGTCGTCATTTATCAAATCACATAGGACATTCTCTCCTTTTACTAGAAGTGGTAGATTCTTTGTTGATCATTCACCTATCTCCATGTATAACTTATTATACCCAATCATACCCTTTGATATACCCTAAAGGTCTTAAGGGACATGTCAAAGTATAACTCATCATACACAAGATACTATGATGATCTCAAGTCCAAGAATCACTTGTACTACTATCTCTAGAGGAATTCCTATTGACAGACGAGTAAAACTCCATTACGTATTCCTTAGCGAGCCACGTTCAGTGAACTTATTCTCCAATAAGCACTTACATACTTGTTTTAGTGTCTCCACACAAATGATTATGAGATCAATCATCCTCTTCTTAAGAGCAAGCAACGTATGTATTAATCTATCTGGATTCACTAATCCCCTTTTTAGTAATCCAACAATTAAGAACGATTTTAGTTTGTGAGCTATCTTGAATTTAGATCTCATTAGCATGATCACCATCATGATTCTAAAAGCATTGCTCAAAACTATGGGTTTATCACATTTAATATAACAACACTATGTAGATAATGTAAAATGCCTTTTAAGAAAATCAATTCTTTTATTAATAAATGAATATGATTACAAACTATATGCTACATCATATCAAATATGATTGGCTTGTGTGCATACTACTTTCAAAAATACCCCTTATTTTGTACAATGGGACACAAAAAATTGGCATGTCAACATTTTCTTTACGATTTTAATGTCATGTCAACTGTTTAAATGAGCTGGCAATGTCTGAGGATGATATTGATAATTTCAAAAAAGTATAGGGATATTTAAGATAAAATAAAAAATTGTTTGGGGACGAAATTGAAAATGCAGAAGGAATTAACCCAAATTATGTACTCTCTGTGTAACTTTTGCTGCTTTCCAATGTCGTCGTTGAAAAGTTGATGAAAGTTTTTATGCAAATGCTACATGTTAATGTCGAGTTTCGTCCACTCGCCCAATCACCAAACAGCGAGTCAAATCCTGCACAGAAAACAGGAAAACACACTAAGGAGTCTGACGGTCGGGGCCGTCGGGGATAGCTCCGGTGTGAGAATAAGTACAGGCTGGAGAATAAGTTAACAATGGAGGCACGTTAATGCTTTAGTGCACAAAAACAGACAGTGTCGTTACCTATAACTTAGGGTATAGCCATGTATTTATAGTTCACCACACCGCCTCAAAACGCCCGTCCCCGAATGAAAATAGAAGTCTTTTATGTAAAGTTTTCTTATAACCGTAATCCTCGTGATTGGATTAGATTTGGCCTCCTTAAAAGTAACAAATTAAACAAAATAGGGGAATTAAAAGTCAACTAGGATTATATATTCCTTAAAAGCCAAGTCTCCTGACTGAAATATACCGCCACGTGGGATAGGTCCCATCGAATCAATCGAGCCCACAAAATCATACCCCAACTTTGCCCCCTACTCTCTTGTTATAATAGACAAATAATAAGAGAGTACAAAAATTAATAATCACCAAACTACTATTACTGAAGCCAAACAGTCCCTTTTATACATCATGTGCCAGTTTGGGACCCATCACACCATTATTGTGTCATACTTAGAGAAACGTGCGAAGATATTAAAAAACCCCCTTTCCCCAAAAAGAAACACCATTTTTCATCCTCAGATCTAAAATTTTCTACAGATCTTAAGCATCCTCTGCCACTCTTCTTTACTACAAGAATCCTTTTCTCCGGTTAAATTTCACAAAATCACTATACCCAACAATCAATCATGTCCGGCAATAACAGTGCGCAAGCCATCCCCACCACCAATCCTATCATCACCGCTCCTATTCCCAACACCCAACCTCCCACTGCGCCTCCACCATCACAACCCTCCACCATCACCGTTATTTCAGCTCCCTCCCCTGTAGTCGATAACATCCCATCACCAATCAAAAACATCCGAAAGGAATATTCGTCAGCAAAGGCATTTTCTCATATCAATACCCGATCCTCCATCCACAACCAATCACTATCAGACATATGCCAACAATACCTAATCGCAAACCAATATGAGCTTCGCGCACCAAACCTTGGTGAGAAAATGTATTGGCATCCCGAAGGTTGGGTTGTCGTCCCTCTCTATGCTTTTACGGAGTTCGGTTCTCCCTCCATGAATTCATTTCCACCTTCCTAAGCTTCGTTGGAATCGGGTTTGCACAACTGGTGTCAAAATCCTACATTCATCTGTTAGGTTTGTATATAGCGCGAACATGAAATCAAATTACATAAATAGTGCGGAAGTGCAATAAAACAGATTTTAAAATTTTTCATACAAACCATCACCATGATTATCTTTGAGATCAATTATCAATTAAACGAAAGAGATAGAGATATAAAATTATACCCTCGTGAATCAAAGCTTCCTCAGGTACAAGTTCACCTCCAATTCCTTCGCGATCTCCTTGAATTCCACTGATTAAATTCCTTCCTTTGATCAACGTTAGCCACCCAAGTGTTTGGCCTCTAGAGGTGATCCACCAAGGAATAATAGTTGTTCAAGAAGATGGGTGTTGGCAAAACCCTAGTTTCTATCTCTATAGAAATTGTAAGTACTCTCCACAATCTAATGCAAGAGTGTGTAACCGTCTAACCCTAAATCATGATAAGACTCCTCTTATTTATAGATATAGGGAACCCTTCTAAACTATTTAGGATTAGGGTTTTTTATTTTAATTAAACTCCTTTAATTAATTAAACTCCTAATCCAATTAGGAATTTATGAGAGTACTTTTATTAATTAATTCCAAAACCATTTTAGGAACTAAATAATAATAATAGTAATAATAATAATAAGACTCCTCTTATTAATTTATATTTAATATTTCCAAAATATTAAATAATAAATATTAAGCTATTTAATTTATTCTATCTCCATAGATTAAATTAAATACACTTAACTTATTATTACAATTATGCCATTTACTTCTTAAACAAATATTTTTCCTTTTGCGGTGTGACCCTTTAGGTTCTCCATATTAAACCGGTTGTGAATAAATCAATTAGAACAATTCTAATCTTATTTAAATAAATAAATTAAAGTATTTAATTTATTTAAATAAATAATTTTTATTCTACAATAAGGGTAAGCCCCCTTAGCGATCAACAACTTTCCAGATAATATAGATTTCAACATTAATCACAAAAGAACCTTTCAGTGCATAGTTACCGTAAAATTCAATCCTTCTACCATACAATGTCCCAATTAAATATAAGACATGGAATTACTGTTAAGTCTTATTTTATTTAATTATATGTATTTCGATTCTCAAATGCACAACTCTGATTAATGTAAATTAGAAACTCCTTTCTAATTTCATTCTACTTTGGCCAAAGACTTCTGAGTCGTCATTTATCAAATCACATAGGACATTCTCTCCTTTTACTAGAAGTGGTAGATTCTTTGTTGATCATTTACCTATCTCCATGTATAACTTATTATACCCAATCATACCCTTTGATATACCCTAAAGGTCTTAAGGGACATGTCAAAGTATAGCTCATTATACACAAGATACTATGATGATCTCAAGTCCAAGGATCACTTGTACTACTATCACTAGAGGAATTCCTATTGACAGGCGAGTAAAATTCCATTAGGTATTCCTTAGCGAGCCACGTTCAGTGAACTTATTCTCTAATAAGCACCACATACTTGCTTTAGTGTCTTCACACAAATGATTATGAGATCAATCATTCTCTTCATAAGAGCAAGCAACGTATATACTAATCTATCCGGATTCACTAATCACTTTTTTAGTAATCCATCGATTAGGAACGATTTTAATTTGTGAGCTATCTAGAATTTAGATCTCATTAGCATGATCACCATCATGATTCTAAAAGCATTGCTCAAAACTATGGGTTTATCACATTTAATATAACAGCACGATGTAGATACAGTAAAATGCCTTTAACAAACGAATAAGATTATAAAGTATATGCTACATCATATCAAATATGATTAGCTTGTGTGCATACTACTTTCATCATCTCATTTGCTTCATCACTTTTTGCCACGAATGTGGTGTCCAACCCTTCATTGATTTCTTTTTCGCCCTATTTACCCTAGGTCGATCAAAGAACCAGTATTCCGTCAATTGAATAAACAACCAAACAAGTGAATTTAGATGAAGACCCCCTCCAACAACAAGGGGTGGCACTCACATTAGTTCTACATCAGAGGCCCTGACACTCACCTTCTTCCGAACTGGGCCGAACCTTCAAGGGCCAACTTTGTGTTCGACAAATTCCCCAAAGATCGAGTCAATGAATTCAAATCCTTCTACTCAAAGATGCCAGTAGAGGACTGGTCAATGGATCTGCTAACCGATCAGTCCTGACTATACAACCATAAACGTAAGTCGAACCCATTACCTTCATATAAAATATATAAATTATTATTTTTTTTACTAAGTTCCCCCTATCTAGTATCCCATCTCAAACCGACATCAACCGCTGAGGTCGGCCAATCATCCATTGCCGCAGCACTTCCCGAAACAACATCCGACTCCACCCTCCTAGTAAAACCAGTATCTTCCATCCCAATGATGACGTCAACCCTCATCATAACAAAACCAACCTCCATCATCCCAACATCATCCTTTACTGAAAAAGCCCATTAAACATGACAATTGAAGAAAGGAATACCTTACTTAAAAAGAAATGAAGGTTAGTAAAGGCATCCTCCAAAGCACCTCCTGCCGAACCGCCTCAAACCATCTCTTTCGAACCCCCTCAACCCATTGAACTCGAACCCACTCAAAAGAAAAGAAAAAAGAACGTGAAGAGCCATCCACCGAACCACCCGCCAAAAGACCCCATAATGAAGTGTCCCTCGATCCCCAAATACAACAAACAACCCCTCCCTAGTTAACTGGATCTTCTTCTATCTCCGTCCAAGCACGAGAGGTCCTCACCTCAATGACGTTATGGCTGGAGGATCCAGAAGATTATCTGTTCAAGCTCTTTGAGAACTTCCTCCTTCCAAAAGACGGCGACAGATTCGAAGACCTCACCCCCCAACAACTCATCACCGCCAGCGTTATGCACCAGGGTCGGGTAAGTATTCCCTCATGTACTATATTTGGATTCTTACTACTTCATTTAATTATGAATAATATACCTTATATCCCAGTCCAATGCTACTCTTACCCAAACTCTGTGCTGATTGTCCAAAATAACTGTTAAAGAGAAAGAACTAGAGGCCAAAATTGCCCGCCTTCAGCTCAGAGTTCAAGCCTTGACATCCGGCCTCGAAAAAGAACAGAGTCTACACGTGAACACCACCTTCCACTGTCAGGAGCTGACACGCGAATTGAAAACAGTAAAATGGCAATCCTCTGAGATAGTCGAACAAAGGAAACAACTCTTGGTAAATCGAGAACTGAAGGGAAAGAACGAACAACTAAAGAAGGTCGTGACAACCTTTCAGAGTCAGGTTAAGGACATGCACAAAAAGATGATGGATTTGATCAAGGCTGACGATGCATTGGAGAAGGAATACGCTGAACTTAAAAGCCAAGGCCCTCAAATGACTGAAGCCACCAAACAACAAATCATCGATGAATATAAAAAATCCTCCGAACTGACCAAGGCTGTCATGAGCCAGTTTGGCGACGACTACTATAGTACATGAATGAGGGACAAGGAGAATATGCTAGTAGAGGATGATGTCGAAGAATAATTATTGTTTTTATTTTACTTTCCCTTTATCGAACTTGTAAAGAACCCATATGTACAAGCTTTTGAATGCAATGAAAATTATTTTCGCAAACATGAATCGAATGATTATCTTCATTGATAAACTAAAAAGATTATATAACTTGTAAAAATAAAATTACATATCTTATTGGAAGTATTTCCGAAGTCGACCTGCATGCCAAATATTCTTTATTTTTGTTCCATCCATTGCCTGAAGCCGATAGGTATCGGGCTTTGGTACTTCAACAACTTCATAAGGACCATCCCAATTAGGCATAAGCTTTCCTGTGTTCTGGGGAGTAGAAGCCTCAGCTTCCCGAAGCACTAAATCACTGACCTCGAATCTTCTTAACTTAACACCCAGATTATAGTGTCGGGCAGTTCTGCGTTGATAGATTGTTAACCATACCAACGCTGAGTCCCGAACCTCGTCTAGAAAATCCAAATTGAGTCAAGTCCTTCATCGTTATATAACCCCTTATATTGACTGACCTGAAGAGAGGGAGACCCGATCTCCACTAGAACGAGGGCATCAGTCCCATAAGCTAAATGAAAAGGTGAATCTCCAGTTGTCGTCCGAGGAGTAGTCCAATAAGTCCATAAGACATTGAGCAACTCTTCAGGCCACCGACCCTTAGTCTCATCCAATCTTCTCTTGATTCTATTCAACAAAGTCTGATTTGTTACCTCCACCTAATCGTTAGATTGAGGATGCGCCACCGATGTCGTTAGATGTTGGATATTCAAATCTGTCAAGAACTGCTCGAACTTAGCTCCCACAAACTGACGCCCATTGTCCGACACCAGAAACCTGTGGATACCGAAACGAAAAACCACCGACTCTTCAAAGAACTTTAAACAATCCTGTTCAGTAATCGTCCGAAGGGGTTTAGCCTCCACCCACTTGGTCATGTAATCAAAAGCAACCACCACGAACGCCAACTGACCTTTAGCCTTGGCAATGGCCCCAAGATATTGATCTCCCAAACTGCAAAAGGGATCGGGGACAGAACCGAGGACAACTCTTTTGGAGGCTGATGAGGAATAGGACTATTCAGTTGACATTTTGTACACTTCTTAAACTTAGCTTCCTGGATCATAGTCGGCCAGTAGTAACCTTACCTTAACACCTTATACGTCAATGCCTTGGCCCCCATGTGATCACCACAGATTCCTTCATGAACCTCCCGAAGGACATAAGTCGTTTTGGACAGTACTAAACACTTCAGTAATGGAGAAGAGAATGCCCGTCTGTAGAGATCACCATCAATCAAACAGAAGTACAAACTTCGATGCTTTATCTTCTTTGCCAACACCCGATCCTAAGGCAATATCCCATCACTAAGATAGTCGAGGTAAGGTGTAATCCAACAATTAGACCTTTCTACTACCAAGACTTCCACCCTCTGGACGCTCGGAGGGTCAAGAAACTTCTAATACACCAATCCGCCAAAAGATGTTGCTTCTGTCGTGGCCAATTTGGACAAGGCATTAGCCACAACATTGTTCGATCGATCCACTCCTTGGAAAGAATAAGAACCGAAATAGTGGAGTCGATCTTTGACCTCAGCTAGATACTTGTCATCGTTGCCCCTCGAGCCTCATATTAACTTGCAATCTGCTTGATCACCAGTTAAGAATCATTGAAAATAACCAAGTGCCAAACCTCTAAACTTTTGGCCAACCGCAACCTGGCTAAAATCGCTTCATACTCCGCCTCATTGTTAGTGGCCTTAAACCGGAAGCAAATAGCCTGCTGAACTTTGAATCCTTCAGGGCTTGTTAATATCACGCTTGCCCAGATAACATCCGAAGTCGAAGAATCGTCAATATAAAGAGTCCACGAGGATGGTACTGGCTGAGTATTAGTGACCGAGCCCACAATTGCACTTGGCTGATCCGAAGAGTCCAGTTCAGAGAACGAACACTCCACCACGAAGTCGGTCAATGTCTGACCCTTTATAGCTATCCGTAGATGATATTTTAGAACATACGGCCCCAACTCCATGGCCCATGCAGCAAGTCGACCCGAGACCCCGACTTATGCAACACTTTCTTGAGGGGTTGATCCATATACACCACTATTACCCGACCCTAGAAGTAGTGTCGAAGCTTCCAACTAGCCACTATTAGCACATCGACAAACTTTTTCAGGTTCGGATACCAAGTCTCTGCATCTCGAAGAGCATGACTGATGTAATACACGGGGAATTGTTTTCCGCCCGACTCCCTTACCAGAACAGCTCCAACAGCTAAAGAACTTGCTGCCAAGTAAAGATATAAAGGTTCCTTAGGTACAGGCTTCATCAACAATGGTGCCGAAGATAGATACATCTTGATCCCTTGGAATGCATCTTCACACTCCGAGGTCCATTGGAAAGTGTTTTCATTTATAGGCCCCTTCAGAGTATCAAAGAATAGAAGGCATCGTTCTGCCGACTTAGACATAAACCTCCTAAGCACTGCGATCCGACTGGTCAACTGCTGAACATCTTTAAAAGTCTGTGGAGGCTTCATATCCAGTATAACCTTTATCTTTTCCGGGTTGGCCTCTATCCCTCTCTTACTGACCAGATAATCAAGGAATTTGCCTGAACTAATACTGAAGGTGCACTTAGTCGGATTCAAAACGTATGTTGTAATTCTTGATGGTCTGTAAACACTCCTCCAAATCATCCAAGTGATCCCTAACTGCAACACTCGTGACGATCATATCGTCAACATATACTTCCATATTACGGCCAAGCTGCTTCCTGAATACATAGTTCATCATCCGTTAATAGGTAACTCCAGCGTTAATCAACCCGAACGTCATCTTCTTGTAGGCATATATCGCTCGATGAGTGATGAAGGTCGTCTTCGAGATAACCTCCTTACACATTGAAATCTAGTTATAGCTCGAAAAGGCATCCAAGAAGCTCAATAACTCGTATCTAGAAGTAGCGTTGATAAGCTGATCAATATTCGGCAGAGGATAGAAATCCTTTGGGCAAGCCTTGTTAAGATCAGTATAATCTATGCACATCCTCCACTTTTCGTTCTGCTTCCTGACCAAGACCACATTCGTCAACTATTCTGGGTAATCAATCTCTAAAATAAAATCTGCAGCCAGCAACTTAGCCACCTCGTCATCAATGATCTTCTGTCGTTTCGGGGCAAAAATCCTTCTCTTTTACCGAACAGGTTTCTGGGAAGGATCTACACAAAGCTTATGTACAACTATCTTCTAATCAATACTCGACATGTCGCTAGGCACCTAGGCAAAGATATCTGCATACACCCTCAATAGCTCCACCAAGATCGTCCGAAGGGGTTCTTGTAGTCCCGACCCGATCTTTACCAACTTCTTTGGATTCCCTCGAATCACTTATATGTCCTCTGTCTCCTTTGCTAGTAGGGCAAGGGGTTTAGTAGCACCTTTTGTAAATGGCTCCATCTCGATCGTCATTGTCTATTTCTGGTTGCTGACCCCGACCCTCGATGAAATCAAGGTGTTGCGATAACATTTTTGGGCGATATCCAGATCCCCTTTGACCTCACCGACCCTATTCGGTGCAGGAAATTTAATCTTAAAGTGGGGTATAGAAGTTACCGCCTACAGAGCTGCTAATGTAGTTCGACCTAGAATAGCATTGTAAGCCGAATCCACCGAACAACAAAAAATTTAACATATATTTGCACCTGTCAAGGAGCCGTGCCAAAAGTGATAGGCAATTCTATTATCCCGACCACAGGGACTGGATTGTTACTGAACCTATAGAGAGGAGCTTCCTGTCCGACCTCCATCTTCCGCCCCTCTAGGCCCAACCTTTGATATGCAACGTGTATTTAAGATGTCCACTGAGGACCCATTACTATCATGATCCTCCAAATGTCTACTGGCCCGACCTGAGCGGTAATCACCAACGCCCCCTCATGCGGCTCGACCGATTCGGGTGGGTAGTCTTCATCGGAAAAAGAAATGACAGTGCTGGGATAAAGCCGCTCCCTCTGGGTCGGTTGTTTAGACACCGTCAAGACTGAATCCAACGAGCCTCGACATTTTTTCCCAGTTACCTTTCGAACCGAATCACCCATGATGACATCCACTACCCAACGGGTTGGCTGATTTTGATCAGGTTGTCGATCCACACGTTGCTCCTGATTAGTACCTTCCCGAACCTTCCTGACCGGCAACGTAATGAACCAACTCCCCGTTCTGAACGTTTTTCTTGATCAAGTTCTTTAGCTGCCGACAATCCTCGGTAGAATGTCTTGCATGCTGATAATGATTGGAATACCAGCTTTAATCCCCTCTTTATGGATGGGTACTGGCTAGGCACGACTCAAAGTATGGCTTGTCTCGGATCTCTTCCAAAATCCTGGGCCGATCGGTGTTGAGAGGTGTATAAACCTTATTGACATTCCTATTCGGGAAGGGTTGTCGACCATTTCCTGAATTCCCTCCATTGAATTCCCTCCTCGGTTGTGCTTCGGACCTAGGATTATAACTCCTATCCCGATCCTTAGGCTTATCCGGTGTGCGCGTCTACGACTTCAAGTTCCCCATGGCCTCATCGATAGCGATAAAGTTCTCCGCCCTGTCATACGCCTCTGACAAATACTTCGGGAGATTGAACATGATATCCTTCATCAACTTCTTCGATTTAATGACATCTAGCCCCGTAGTGAAGAATCTGAGGGCCTGAAGGGCGTTAAGATCTGTCACCGTTCTAACCGCCTCCCTGAATCTCCTCATATACTAGCTCAAGCTCTCATTCGGCTGTTGCTTGATCTGCATAAGGGAAGCTGTCAATTTTCCCCTCCTCTTATTGCTTCCAAAGCGGTCATGGAATTTGTCACATAATTATTTCCAAGAGCCGATGGAGCCAGGCAGTAGAGATGTCATCCATAATCAGGCACCTTTTTTCAAAGTTGTGACGAACATCTAACACTTGACGACATCAAAGTGATCATAGTAATGCATGAGATGATCATATGCATGCGTATGATCATAGGGGTCGCCAGTGCCATCGTAAGTTGTGACGCCCCCAAATCCGAGTATTTCAATCCCACAGATTTGGTGTTCACTATTCATTTCATATATGTCTAACTACCCATAATAAAGGATAATAAATAACTTCATAAACCATAATCCCATTAAAGGGTTACATTATAAATAAATTCCCAGGCCATCTAACCTTAATACATCATTCGCGGAATAAAAACTTTAATAATAACGAAGTCTCATTACAAAGAACTTAATCAAATAGAATAAACATCTTCATTGGTTCATCTTGCCCTTGCCCTTGCTTGAGGACAGCTCATCCGACTTTTCAACTTTAGCTACAATGTTTTATACAAGGGTGAGCAAACAATTGCCCACAAGTATAGTAACAATAACAATTGAATAATCAACGAAGTAGATTTAACCGAGGAGTAATAACCTTTATAAAAACAATCAACAATAATCAAAGGACTGGAAGCTTAATAAAAACTCGGCTCTAGAATTGAATATAGATTTCAAGATTAAAAGCATATCTAAGGGTCATAAGACCACGAACTATGTCCTAGGTTAACAAGCATCTCTACCGTAACCTTTAACAGTCTTATAGACTATGGACTATCTGTCTCGTATTCTGGGGGATCAGCCCTTCGTACAATGTATCGTGCACAAATATTTTAACGTTACTACGTAATATAATCCCTTATATTAGGGTTGTTTGTCTCAGTTTGACATCAGAATCTGTACCAAAAGAAACTTGGTTTGGAATAACTTCAAGAAATTCTAAGTCTTTAGAACGCTCATCAACTATGGACTAGCTGAATCAACAAGGGTTTGCTAGTCGCTAAAGCATTTGATTCATCAACAAGGTTGTACAATGATATTTATGTTCGAAGTTTGGACAACAATGGATTACAATCGAATAACAAATGACTTAAACGAAACATAATTAATATAAACCTTGCTTGAATAATAAGCTAAGGTTAATATGTTCCTCATGTTGCTTTCTTAGGATAGTCACGGGTCAAGTGATCCTTTGATCCACAGGTGAAACACGCACCCTTCTTCGGACTAGGGCAATATGGTGCAATGTGGCCCTCTTGACTACAATTAAAGCATACTCTCTTGCCCTTCAAACAAACACCCACGTGATTCTTTCCGCAGTTACCACCCGCCTCAATCTTCTTCTTTTGATTTCCCTGCTGACTGCCTCTAGAGACACTGTCATTCCACTTCCTTTTCTGACTACTGCCACTATGGCTACGACCAGCTTTGTTCTCATTTTCATTCTTTATCTTCTTCTGTTCCTGGTTGTACTTTGTTAGGGCATCACTTCCCCCTTCAGCTATTATTGCCTTTTCTAATACTGCTGCAAACGAGTTGAGTTAGAACATAGAGACTCGGCTATATAGCCAGGGCTTTAGTCCCTGCTCGAACCTCCTCGCCTTCCTCTCATCGGTATTGACTTGATACGATGCAAACCTCACCAACTCATTAAATTTCGCGGCATATTCAGGCACTGTCATTTTCTCATGCTTCAATTCCAAGAATTGGACTTCCATTTGGTTCTGCGAACTAGGCAAAAAATACGTCTCGAAGAACATTTCCTTGAATCTATCCCACGGAATTACCCCTTGACCACCTCGGGTTTTGTTAGCTTGCCACCAATAACTAGCTTCTGATTTGAGCATAAATGTTGCAGAAGCAGTTTTCTGGTCCTCGCTAACCCTAGCGACGTCAAACACCTTCTTCATTTCCATAACCCAAGTTTGAGTTTCAATCGGATTCATAGACCTTTGAAATTTTGGGGGTCCAACAGCCTTGAAGTCTTTGAAAGTCGTGGTCTGAGCTTGGGGTTGATTTGCAAATGCTCCCGTTAGCAAATTCACCAATTGCTGCATTGGATTAGTGTTGGTTTCATCCTTGTTATTTGTGGATCCCTCAGGGGTCTGTTGACGTGTCTATCTTCTTCTTGGTGGCATCTTACTGTTAAGAATTTGTGTTATTAAATTATTGCTCAATTACTTAATCATTTAAGTCTTAACTTAAACATTTATAAACAACATATAACACATAACACATCTGACAAACTTTCGTATTTTATTCATTTACTGATTCAAAACAAACATAGATAACATCATAGTTATTTACATCATCTATCCTGAAATTATAAAATTCCAGGATTACATCATCATATCCCACTATTTATCTCATTTGAGATTTACATCATATTAACTCTCTTAGTAATTAACTTATTATTACTGCTATTCGTGACCTATAAAGACATTCCACGTCGCACAACTTCTTTACGCTCTTGCTCCATGATATGAATCATCGTCCTGCGATCCATCATGTACCACGGTAAATCCTCGAACTGAACTGGATAGTGGAAAACTCGATCCTGAGCTCTATCCATCGCTGTGTGGAAAGCATGATCCATCTCATCCATTCTGGCCTTCATTGACTGAACCTCATCCTCAACACGATCTGCATGATCAGCAACGTCCATTCACGCGTTCTCGGCTCTAGCACGTTTTGCGGACTCTTCTCTCAGATCATTCTTCAGTTTCTCCACCTCAACTGATAACTCTTCCTTTTGGCTCTCCGCCTGAACTAGCTTCCACTCCATGTCTCCAAAACGTACATCGAGCTCATCAATCTCGCCATTCTTCTGCTCTATGGTGGTCTGATGCGTATCTACCAGCTCCTTCAACTCTCTAATGCTATCCTGTAACTCTATGTTACGGTCATATAGCTCGTCATACATCTCAATACTGATAGAGTTCGGTGGAAACTCATCAGGATCTTCTTCTTCCTCATCATTAATCTCCTCAGGATCCTCCTCAGGATCAGACTCAGGCTCGTACTCAGGGCTTACAACTATAATCAATGAGGATGGCTCTCTCTACACCAACTATTCTCGGACTATATGAATATCACGGGGCTCCTCCTCCCTAGCCTAGCTGGATCCTCTTATATCAGTCATCCTGCCACCAAAATTTTAAGTCTAATTACTACTCGATACTACTCACGAACACATAAGTTATAGCACATAAGCACATAAAGTCTTTTTATTATCTTTAATGAATTCTTTAATTCATTCCCTAGAGCTCGATAAGAGTTTTAACACCATTATGTTTTCGATTCTCTATAAGGATAATTCTTAAGGTTCCCCCACCTAAGGTTCTTATCTTATGGCTCTGATACCAACCTATGACGCCCCAAAATCCGGGTACTTCAATCCCACAGATTTGGTGTTCACTATTCATTTCATACATGTCTTACTACCCATAATAAAGGATAATAAATAACTTCATAAACCATAATCCCATTAAAGGAATACATTATAAATAAATTACCAGGTCAACTAACCGTAATATATTATTCGCGGAATAAAAACTTTAATAATAACGAAGTCTCATTACAAAGAACTTAATCAAATAGAATAAACATCTTCATTTGTTCATCTTGCCTTTGCCCTTGCTTGAGGACGGCTCATCCGACTTTTCAACTTTAGCTGCAATATTTTATGCAAGGGTGAGCAAACAATTGCCCACAAGTATAATAACAATAACAATTGAATAATCAACGAAGTAGATTTAACTGAGGAGTAATAACCTTTTTGAAAACAATCAACAATAATCAAAGGACTGAAAGCTCAATAAAAACTTGGCTCCAGAATTGAATATAGATTTCAAGATTAAAAGCATATCTGAGGGTCATAAGACCACGAACTATGTCCTAGGTTAACAAACATCTCTACCGTAACCTTTAACAATCTTATAGACTATAGACTATCCGTCTCGTACTCGAGGGGATCAGCCCTTCGTACAATGTATTGTGCACAAACATTTTAACGCTACTGCGTAATATAATCCCCTATATTAGGGTTGTTCATCTCAGTTTGACATCAGAATCCATACCAAAAGAAACTTGGTTTGAAATAACTTCAAGAAATTCTAAGTCTTTAGAACGCTCATCAACTATGGACTAGCTGAATCAACAAGGGTTTGCTAGTCGCTAAAGCATTTGATTCATTAACAAGGTTATACAATGATATTTATGTTCGAAGTTTGGACAACAACGGATTACAATCGAATAACAAATGACTTGAACGAAACATAATTAATATAAACCTTGCTTGAATAATAAGCTAAGGTTAATAAGTTTGCTCAATGGACAAGTTAAGTATAGAAGAATTGCGACATTTATTGACAAGATAATAGAACTTGCTCAATGAAAAGTAAAGTTAAGAAACTTGCTCAAGTAAAAGTTAAGTTTTAGGGAACTTGCCTCGATCGCTTGCTACAAATAATGTTAACTATTTGCTCTTTGAGTGACCTATACATACAAGCCATATTGAACAATTAATATTCATAGTTTAATTAACTACTTCCTTTTATAAATGATTGTTCACTTATAACTCTAATCCACACTTTAAATTCTTGCTAAGACACTACATACTTATCATGTTGCTTCTTATAGGAGAAATTATTTTATTTCCAATTCTGAAAAAATTACATTTTTTGGCCGACCCGACAGAACTGACCCGACCCGAAAACTCGGATCGGCGCTGCGGCGCCAGGATTTAGCCTTGAGTCGGCGTCGCGGCGCTGGCCCGACTCGAGCCCAATGGACCCGGCGATGCGGCCCCCGTTTCATGTTATATGAACGGCGCTGCGGCGCTAGATTGTAGATTCAGTTGCTCTGCTTCGCAAACAGCGAACTTTCAGATCAAATTTTCCCAATTTTTTTACTCAATTCACAAATTAAACATATCCAGACATCAAACATGCTGTAAAACCAAAACCCAACATGTTTCTAACAACTCTAACAACACAAAACACATAAACAACCAATTTAAGAGATTAAATATTCACTGTTCATGCTCTTTTTCTATACTTTGACACACTTAGTGAAATCAAACACTATAAACTCGTTAGTAAACCATTTTCATCCGTTTAAGTTGCATTATTTTCGTTTCTTATCATATTAACACAATCAACAATCAATTTACAGATTAATATCCGAATTGAACATCAAATTTTATACATATAAACCATATCCGTGAACCTTTTCACTGTAAATATAAAAACTCTATTTTAAACATGATTTCATGAATTAATATAATCAAATTCGTTTGTAGACACCATTCAGTGGATTATGCATACTAACTAACACATATAAACAATTGCTTCATGCATTAGCCATCAAAATTCACTTACAAAGACATAAAACCCAACTTTCAGTGAAGAACTCAATACCATATAAATAAAGAATTAGAAACAGATTATACCTATTAATACTTTGCTTAGAAGCTAGATGATGAGAATGATACTTCTCTTCTTCAATCTCACCAAGCTCTCAAACAACTCTGTAATTCTCTTCTCTCTATTCTCAGACTCAGACTATTTCCTCTTTCTCTCAAAATAAACTAACCCAAACTAAGAAATAAAAACTGATACAAAACTGATACTTAACGTATTTTATTTTAATACTGTAATTACAAAAATTCAAATGGTCTAAGGCTTGTTTGGCAAAATAAAAATAGAATTTCAAAAGCCACAAGGCCTTGTTTGGTAAAACTAAATTAAACTTCTTTTAATTTATTAAAATACTTATTATATAATATGCTTCAATTGTCACACTTTAATCAATTAAATTGTAACAATATAAATTCAATTAAACCTTACTAATTAAATTATAATTTCTATTTGGCCAATTGACATATTATCTAATAAATCATTTCAAATAAATCCTTTATTCAAATAAATCATCAATCATCTAATTTAATTATTAAATTAAATTAGAATAACATCAAATCACCATTCAAATAACAATTAACATAACTATACTAGAATAAATTACCCCACAATAATCCCATTAATTATTTATTTTATTCAATAAATAAATCAACTAAAATATTCATTTAACTCAATAAATATTTTATTTATTCACAAAAAAATCACAATCGTTAACTCAACTAAATATTTTCTCTTTTGGGGAGGATGGCCTGTGCCGACCCCTCACATACTCCGGAGAGGCCATTCGTTGTCGTCTCCTGGACCTCAACGGCCTTTCGCTAGTATCTCTAGAGCGCGATCTACGCCTACACCTTTCTTTCCGAGAGCCGCCAGAACGATATGTCCTAGACCGGCTGCTTGGCGTGGTCTCCCGATGGCTGTGCCAACTCGAGGAGACCTCCTCTTCCCTTTCTAACTACGCCAGTCCAGCTCTTTTTGTTAGAGGCGTAAGGCCTCCATATCTTCCTTGGTTTGTTAAATCCTCCGGGTCCGAATCAGCTCGCGTTGATCCTGTCTGTCTCGATCCTGGAGAGTGCGCACAAGAGAACGATTGTCCGTCCTGCGGCTTTGGGAATCGGGAGTCCTCTGACTGGCGAAAAATAATTGTCGCCGAGTTGGAGCTGATTGAACCTGAGCCTGGTCCGCCACATTCTTGTTGGGAACAAGTCTATCCTTAATTAATCCCCGGACCTGGGTCACGGGGTTAACCGAAAATCTGTCCTGGTCAGAAACTGTCTTCCCCTTACTCGCTATAACTTCAACTTAAAGCTAACAGGTGATTGTGAAATAGCACTAAAACGACCCTTATTCTAGCGCCAATTTTAACGCCAAGATCCGTCCACTCACCCAATCACCAAATAGCAAGTCAAATCCTGCATAGAAAACGGGAAAACACACTAAGGAGCCTGACGACCGGGGCCGTCGAGGGATAGCGCCGGTGTGAGAATAAGTGCAGGCTAGAGAATAGGTTAACAATGGAGGCACATTAATACTTTAGTGCGCAAAATAAGACAAACTGTTGTTACCTGTAACTTAGGGTATAACCATGTATTTATAGTTCACCACACCGCCTCAAGACGTCCGTCCCCGAATGGAAATAGAAGTCTTTTATGTAAAGTCTTCTTATAACCATAATCCTCATGATTGGATTAGATTTGGTCTCCTTAAAAGTAGCAAATTAAACCAAATAGGGGAACTACAAGTCAACTGTAACGACCACGAATTCTGGATAGCCTTGTAATTTGAATTTTTGTATATTAATGAATATTTTGAATTTTAGTAACATTATTTTGTGTTACATGTTTAAAGGTTGTGTGACAACCCGGATTTATGTGAATGGATGGAATGTTACGCGTTATAGTTTTATTTAAGTGAATAATTGATTTCGCGTAACGTCGCTAAATTACTATTCACAGGGCATGTTTCTCGAGGCACTATTCACGCCAAAATGTTTTGTGTCTTTTTCAATTTTAATAAATTTCATTAATACGTGTGAGCGAAGTGATAATTTTTCCAAGTGTCGGATTTTCATTTGAGCCCATTTGTGTTTTATTCGATATTCGAAATGTATAATATGGGTGTTCCGAATAAATGGGCAAAGTATTAATTATTTTTACGCCTCCCAATAATTTATGGTAATACCCATTTTTATTATAGGTAGAGACTTTAGCATTTTGGCTATTAAATGAGGGAGTATTCGGGTAATATTATAAGGGAGAGACCAAAATGGGTGGATTAATTGTTTCATGTTGCACAAGTGGGAAGCAAGTAAGCATTTGCTAGCCAATAGAAATCAAAAAAGAAACATGTGAGCCAATGGGAGCTTAGCAAGGGAGAGGGTGTCAGCCAAATGGCCTTGAGCCAAGAAAATGCAAGTCTCCAATGGAGACATTCTCATCTAACATCCTCCTTGGTTGCCTCATTTGCACTACCCGAAGCCTTCACTCTCCAAGACCATTTCCATTTCTCTATTGCAATTCCATTTGAACCTCATTCATTCCATTTCTTCCAAGTTGCTGCAGAGATAGAGAAAGAGAAAGAGAGAGAGAGTACTACAGAAAAAGAAAAAGGACAAAGAAGAAGAACTAGGAAGAAGCACGGGTGAAGAGGAAGAAGGAGAAGGAAGAGAAGGGTAGCAAGAGGAAGAAGAGGAGCACTCTATCAACCTCCATAACCTGTAAGAACCAAGAAACAAGAGGTAATCACCATCTTTAAACCATTTCATTCTCATTTTCGAGAGTTCTTAGTTCTTGAGCTCTTGAGCTTGTGGATTGATTTTCTGGCGATTCTTGTTGTTTTTGTTTGTTATGGATGATTGATAATGTTGTTAAGAGACTATAAAAGCTATTAATAACATCAAAGTGGAACAAAAATGAAAGAAATCCTTACCTTGGCTTAATGGAGCAAGAAGAATGAACTGTTGAATAAAAACATGGACTTTTGGACGGTTTAGAAGACTTTGTAGCTATGATTTTGTGTTTGTCTAATTTGTTTGTTGTTATGATGTTGTACTTCCATGGGTTATGAATTTAACCCAGTTGGAATGGAGCAAAAGGGGTTAAAACAAAGATTTGGTGATGATTTTAGTGAAGAACACTTAGAACACTCAAAAACAGAGTATGAACTTAGTATTTTGGCTTAAGATTTGGACATGTTAATGTTAATGGGTAGCTCTGAATTTTTGATATGTTGTAGTTCTATGTCTTAAGAGTCCATAGAGTCCGAAATGGACTCATTTGGACATCTAGAGAAGAAGATGTGAAGGTTTGTAG
The DNA here is from genome assembly GCA_034770075.1 of Aralia elata. Classification (NCBI taxonomy): domain Eukaryota; kingdom Viridiplantae; phylum Streptophyta; class Magnoliopsida; order Apiales; family Araliaceae; genus Aralia; species Aralia elata. The sequence continues at coordinate 44,958,031 of CM068385.1, forward strand.
TAAGTGTGTCAAAACAGAGCATTCAAGAAAGAACAAAGCTGAGTTCGGGCGTATGTACGCTGCCTTTACGCCGATGCTACTGTCTTGGGCATATATACGCCGGTCAGAGGCAAAGCTTGGGCGTATATACGCCGGGCCAATGTTAGGCCAGAATCAGCTTTGACGTCCTTTACTAAAATAGGCATAACTTTCTTACACAAACTCAGATTGAGGTGATTCAAGATGATTCGGAAAGAGGAAGAGTAGACATACAACTTTTATTCTTTAATTTTTGGGATTTGAGGTCTGTAGAACGGTCTAAATTATCCATATTTATTACTATTGTGCGGTTAGAGACAATCGGAGGGCGTCAGACATGCGTGTGTGCAACGTGCAATGTTTTCGACGTTAAGTTATGATGTTCTAAGTTCTAAAACATGAATGTTATGAATTTTAATGATATTTAGCATTAACCAATGGGTATTAGATAAATCGAATGGGCGTGCTAGGCATTCGAATAGGCAAGGTTGGCGTACGCACGCACAAACGTCATAACGCCATATCTAGTGTGTATAATCTTGTTTAATATTATTTTTCTAATAAGAATAAAACATTATAGAGTAGTATAAACCATTATTTGGTATCCAGTATGTGACTAATTATTATGTGAATATGTACTTAATTGTGTAGGATATTAAGGAGCGTGTGTTGTAATATTGTAGCAGACGCACCAAGTAAGTTTCTTCTCTAACCCTTATCTAACCCTTGTGTTGGGCAAGTTTCCTTACCCTAACTCAATTTAATATTGGGCAGGTTTTTCTCAACCGTATAACTTTTATTTATTGTGCGAGTTATTTATTGATTGAACAAGTATTCTATATTATTGCAAGTTGCTTACTCAACTATTATTTTTATTTGAGCAAGTTTCCTATCTTATACAAATGTTGTATATTATTGCAAGTTTCATGACTCAAATCGAGTTATTACTTTCAAATTATATCAGTGGATTAATTATTGTCAATTACTCCACCTCAAAGATAATTATTGACATGCGCACCTTGTGCATTTGAATTCATGATCTGTTGTTGGACTGTGAAACGTTTAAGTTCTTCATTCATGAACTGATTAAGGAAATAGTCTGCACCATTTATTTCGGCTAGACATGTACAGGTTATTATTTTTAAAAGCTATCCAAACCAGTAGTTAGTACGGATTCTTGGACTGAGAGAGCAACCCTTATTAGGGGATTATAATGTGTCAGTTATTCGATACAGTCAGAGTTAAATGTTATGCATATACATAGGGTACGAGAGGTTGATCCCTTCAAGAACTACTGACGAGCCAGTTTTTTTAAAAGAGTCAGTTGAATGATTGACTCTTGGGGCCAAAAAGTTCATGGTCTATTGGACCACTCAGCAGTAAATAATCAATATTCATCACTTCATTTGAACTTTGATTATATTGTCAGTTATTTCTTCAATGTTCTTAAATTGTTGAACTATGTGATTATTATTCTCATTCATTCATGATATATCTTCCTTATTCATTTTAAACTTGCTGAGCAAAGTAGTTGCTCACCCTTGCTATATCATGAACCTATTGCAGTTAAGCCGGAAAGTTCCAAAGCAGACAAAGGCAAAGGAAAGCTTAAGGAATAGTTATATGTACTATCTCCTTATGTAATCGTGGAATCGTTTTGTATTATTATTGTATTTCGTGATGTATTTATTTAAGGTTATAGACCTTGGGACCGTAGTAAATCTTTTGTAATGAACAACATATGTTTATTTATTCCGCATTAGTTGATTTATGTTGTTTAGAGGTGTATGGATGTACTTTATCGTGAGCACCAGATTCGAGGTATTGGTACTTGAATTTGAGGGTGTCACAGGTTGGTATCAGAGTTGTAGGTTATAAACTTCAGGAATGCGAAACCTAGGTTATAACCTTAGTATTAAACTCGTATTGAGTACGTTACGAGGTGAATCGAAGAGATTCATTTGGTGATCATGTCTGGAGGTGGATTGTGGAGATCCATCGAGCCGAGTTGTGCATGATAAAATATCATTTCATTTTATCAATGAATATATTTTATTGTGACGCTGACATCTTCTTGTCTATTTGTTTCTGTCTGTGGCTGTAGGATGTCTGAGATAGGAGAGTCTAGTCATGCTAGAGAGAAGTGGGGTTCACAAACATTCATGTGGACACAAAGCGTTTAGTAGAGGTGCAGCCGAGTGAGCCAGAGATGATGGACACTAGGGATGAGTTTGAGGCCGAGTATGGTTCTGAGGAGGAGCCAGTTACCGGAGGAGTGCTGAGGCTGTTAAGTGATGAGGGGGAAGATGAGGATCCCGAGGAGGATCTAATGACAGAGGATGATGAGCCACTTGAGTATGCAGATGACATGGGCACTACTGCTAGTGACATCATCGAAGAACTGACAAATAGGAATGAGGAGCTCGAGAATTGAGTAGCCCACTTAGAGGAGCAGAACCAGGATCACCAGGATCGAGAGGAGTAGTACAAGTCATTAGCGTATCAGACTTTGGGGAAAACGGCTGAGATGACCCAGAAGCTGCACGAAAAGGACCAGAGGATTGCTGAGCTGGAAGCAAAGGTTCACGGTCACCATGAGGTTTCTGTTCAGCTTAGTGTGATGGTGTATGACCTCTTAGGGAGGAATATGGTGTTAGTAGGACAGACAGAGCAGGTAGAGGACCAGCTGGAGACTACTCGTCTGGTGGGAGATGAGGCTGTAGAGCAGTTGGCAACCTTGACTGTAAAAATTTGATCTGGAGGTTGCGAACAGAATCCGTGTAGAGGGGACAACCATGATTGATTCCCTCCGTTTAGGCTTGACTACTTCCATTGGCAAGCTGAGGGACAGGGTGAGGAGGTACCCCAGGGAGGAGGGGAGCAGCAGGCACGTGATTAGGCGCCGAGTGGTCGACATGCTGGCTCAACGGGAGCTCAGAGTTGCAATCCGTCGCAGCAGGCAGTGATGTATTATTTTTAGCATTATGTTTGCAGTAGGTCCCACTTTTGTTATAATAGGGGCATACTTGTGTTGTAAATCCCTATGCTTATAGCATGCATGGGATAGTAGTAGAACCCCGATTTTTGTTTCTGATAGAGGGGTGGAAGGTTATTATTCCCCACTTTTATTCTTTAGGGGGATAACTAGTGGTTGGCAGGTCATGCCATTGAGCATTTATAGAAGTATGCCACATGTTAAGTCAGGTTGTATTAGAATAGTGGTGTATAAAAATGAATGCAGTTATTTTATTTAAGTCAAATGTGTTGATAGATGCTTTTACTCTTAATTGCTGACTTAAACGACTTATTGCATAAAGCATAGGATTATAAGTAAAAGTCGATGATTTTTTCTTTTATCAGATCATGCTGCCAAAAGGACGACCGCGTAACCAACGGGTTGAGGAGTCAGAAAGTGAGGTACGGAATCAACATGACCCAATGAAAGCGTTCACTGAGTTACTGGCAGAAGCCATACAAAATAGACCCCCACCTGTTGGAGAACAGCCAGAGCGGCAGCCTGCGCAGCATTTGGCTAGTTTCAAAGATTTTAAGCTAGTAGGACCTCCTGAGTTCAGGGGAACACTAGACCCCATTGAAGCCCAAACCTAGATCGAAGAAATAGAAAAAGTGTTCGAGGTTGCAAGGGTGGCCGAAGAACAGAAGACAGGGTTTGCCACTTTTATGATGAAAGGTGAAGCGAACTATTGGTAGAAGGCCAACAAAAGTCGTGCTGGAGATGGTGTGATACCATGGGAACGTTTCAAGGAGCTATTCTTCGAGAACTACTTCTTGGAGAGTATGCAGCAAAACATGGAGGTGAAGTTTCTGGAGCTCAAGCAGGGGGCATTCAGTTGCAGAGTATGCGGCTAAATTTAATGAGTAAGCCCGATTTGCACCTCACCAGGTAGACACTGAAGCCAGACAAGGAGATTTGAATTAGGCCTGAAACCGTGGGTGTACAATAGGGTGGCAGTTTTAAAGATTGACACATTTTCTACGCTGTTGGAAAGGGCCATCATCGCCGAAGAAGGCAACGAGGCTTTAGCAAAGTTCAATCAAGACAAAAAGAAAGGTCACGAAGGAAACAAGGGAGGAAGCAGCGGGGGAAGTAACCCGAATAAAAGGAAATGGAACGATAGCCAATCTTCCGGTGGCAACAAGTTTAGAGGAGAGGTTAAGAAGGGTAATAATTGTAATAATTGTGGAAAGAATCACTCGAGAGAGTATCTGAAGGGCAAAGGGATTTGCTACAACTGTGGGCACAAGGGCACCTTGCTCCTTAGTGCCCAAAGGGAAGGAAGGAAGAATGTTTCTCATGTGGAGCATCAGATCATAAAATTAAGGATTGCCCGAAAAGTAAGGGGGATGCAACAAGTGGCAACAGGAACAACAACAACAGAAACAATAACAACAATAACAACAACAGGCTGGGCATTGGAGGGCTAGCTAGCCAAACCAATAGACCGATGACACACACTTTCAACATGACTGTACAGGATGTGGTGGAGTCAAAGGACGTGGTGTCAGGTATTATTTCAATCAATAATATCAGTGCATATGTATTATTTGATTCGGGTGCTACCTGTTCATTTATGTCGGATGAATTTGCTAAACGGTTAAACTTACCTCGTGAGAAATTAGAGAAATTATGAATGTGGAAGTAACTAATAAAGAAGTTATCCCTGTGGAATTCATTTATAGAAATTGCTATGCTGAAATAAGAGGATATAATTTGGGCATAAATTTGATTCCGATACGACTAGGAGAATTTGACGTTATCATTGGAATAGATTGGTTGTCTAATTATGGAGCTATGATTGACTGCCAGAAGAAATGTATACACCTGAAGACTCCAGATAAGTCGAGGGTTGTATTCTATGGAAGTAAATCGCCTAGACAATCTCGTTGTCTGACGATGATGCAAGCAAGGAGATTGCTCAAAAAAGGTTGCGTAGGTTATCTGGCTCACGTGGTTGATACTCAAAGAGTAGGGGGTGAAGTGAGACAGATACCTATAGTAAGGGAATTTCCAGATGTTTTCCCATATGAATTATCGAGTTTACCACCGGACAGAGAGGTCGAGTTCGTAATCGATTTAGTAGCACCGATATCGAAGGCACTGTACAGGATGACACCAGTGGAGATGAAAGAGTTGATTGTTCAACTACAGGAGTTGCTCGATAAAGGGTATATTCGTCTGAGTGTATCTCCGTGGGGAGCGCTAGTTCTGTTCGTGAAGAAGAAGGATGGAGCGTTAAGGCTCTGTATCGACTACAGGGAATTGAACAAGGTTACCATTAAGAACAAGTATCCGCTGCCCAGAATTGATGGTTTGTTTGACCAATTGAAGGGAGCGAAATACTTTTTAAAGATTGACTTGAGGACGGGGTATCACCAATTGAAAGTGAGACAGGAGGATATCCCAAAGACAGCATTTAGAACTCGATATGGACACTTTGAGTTTTTGGTGATGTCGTTTGGGCTGACAAATGCGCCAGCAGCATTTATGGACATGATGAACAAAGTGTTCAAGTAATACCTTGATAAATTTGTTATCGTTTTCATAGATGACATTCTAGTCTACTCGAAGACGGAGGAGGAACACGTCAAGCATTTGAGGATAACCCTGGAAATGCTGAGAAGGGAGAAGCTATATGCAAAGTTTTCCAAGTGTGAATTTTAGCTACAAAGGATGCAGTTCTTAGGGCACGTAATTGATAAGGATGGTGTATCAGTGGACCCTGGGAAGGTAGAAGAGGTAATAAGCCAAAGACGTCGACAGAAGTCCGAAGTTTCTTGGGATTAACAGGTTACTATCGGAGGTTTATTCAGAACTTTTCAAAGATAGCGACACCGTTAGCAAATTTGACAAGGAAGACTGTAGAGTTTGTATGGACGGATAAGTGCGAAGAGAGTTTCCTGGAGTTAAAGAAGAAACTTAGTGAAGCACATGTGTTATCACTACCAGATAATACAGGGGGATTTGTGGTGTATAGTGATGCGTCACACAAAGGCCTTGGGTGCGTATTGATGCAGCATGGGAAGGTCATTGCGTACGCGTCACGACAGCTGAAGGACTATGAGAAGGGGTATGCGACTCATGACCTGAAACTAGCGGCAGTGGTGTTTGCTCTGAAGATTTGGAGACACTATTTGTATGGGGAGAAGTGCGAGATATACACAGACCACAAAAGTTTGAAGTATATCTTCACTCAAAAGGAACTAAACATGAGATATAGGCGATAGTTGGAGTTAATCAAGGACTACAATTGTCAGATTCTATACCATCCCGGTAAGGCCAATATAGTAGCGAATGCTCTAAATAGGAAGGGCAGAGATAAGTTGATGATGCTGACAGCTCAAGAAGAACTGATAAAGAACATGGAAAGACTAGAGTTAGAAATCAAGTATCAAGAAGATGCAGACGAGAAACTGTTCGTTGTGGAGGCCATTCCAACTTTATTAGACAGGATAAAGGAGGCTCAAGAAAAGGATGATGAATGTGTTGCCATAAGGGAGCGAATCTCGGAAGGAGAGGAATTGAAGTAAAAAATTGATAGCACAGGATTGCTAAGGTTTGAAGGGAGGATCTGGATACCGATGGTTCCGGAGTTAAGAGAAGAGATTCTGCAGGAAGCTCATTCTACAAGGTATTCGATACACCCTGGTAGTACCAAGATGTACCAAGATATTCAACACTTCTGGTGGCCGAACATGAAGAGGGAGGTCGCGGAATGTGTAGGACGATGGTTGACATGTCAGAGGGTAAAAGCAGAACATCAGAAATCGGGTGGACTGCTACAACCGCTGGAGATTTCGGAGTGGGAGTGGGAGCATATCACGATGGACTTTGTGACAGGGCTTCCACCAACTCAAAAGGGTTACGACGCGATCTGGGTGATCGTGGATCGTTTGACTAAATCTGCACATTTTCTACCGATCAAGATAACGTACAATCTAGAGCAGTTAGCAAAGTTATATGTGAAAGAAATTGTGTCACGATATGGAGTGACGGTATCTATTGTGTCCGATAGTAAATGTTTAACGTGTCAGAGGGGTAAAGCTGAACATCAGAAGCCGGGTGGATTACTGCAGCCCTTAGAAATTCTCGAGTGGAAATGGGAACATATTACCATGGATTTCGTAGTAGGTCTTCCAAACACCCAGAAAGGTCACAATGCCATTTGGGTAATTGTAGATCGTCTTACCAAGTCGGTTCATTTTCTACCCATAAAAGTTAACTTCAGTCTTGACCAGTTAGCCAAACTTTACATCAATGAAATTATTTCTAGACATGGAGTCCCTGTTTCTATAGTATCAGACCGAGATCCACGATTTACTTCAAATTTTTGGACAAGTCTCCAGAAATATTTAGGAACCCAGTTGGAAATATTTAAGCACAGTTTATCACCCACAAACCGAGGGCCAGAGTGAAAGGACCATTCAAACATTGGAGGACATGTTGCGAACTTGCATCATGGACTTCAAGGGAAGTTGGGAAGATCAGTTACCTTTGGTAGAATTTTCCTACAACAATAGTTACCATGCCAGCATAGGGATGCCACCATTTGAAGCTCTGTATGGAAGGAAATATAGGATGCCATTATGTTGGGATGAGGTCGGTGAGCGACAAATGTTAGGACCAGAAATAGTTCAACAAATCGCTGAGGTAGTTCGAATTATACGAGGAAGATTGCAAGCGTCTCAAGATTGACAGAAGAAGTATGCGGATTAACACAGGAAACTACAAGATTTCGATGTCAGTAGTCACGTGTTTTTAAAAGTATCTCCGTGGAAAGGCAAAATACGTTTCGGCAAGAAAGGAAAATTGAGTCCGAGATTCATTGGACCATTCTAGATATTGAGGAGGATAGGTGAGGTAGCCTATGAGGTCGCCCTACTTCCTAAGTTAGAATATATTCATAACGTATTTCATGTGTCCGTGTTACGACCATACAAACCCGATTATAAACACGTTATAGATTACGAGAGCCTATTCGGATCGAGAAAGATTTATCATATGAAGAAGTTCCTATTGAAATCATAGATAGGAAAGAACAAAATCTACGAAATAAAGTGATACCTTCAGTCAAGGTTATTTGGAGAAATCAAAACATAGAGGAAGCTACGTGGGAGCTCGAGAGTAAAATGCGAGACAACTACCCACACTTATTTTTGTAATCGGTACTGTAATTTCGAGGATGAAATTCTTATTAGTGGGGGTGAATGTAATATTCTGAACCCTAATAAAATTTGTATATGTAAATTGTGTGTTTATTAAATGAAATTTCTTGTTCCGACTTTGTGTTATGTGATTGTATATTTTATTAAAGAATTAGGTCAAATAAAAATATTTTTGAAGCTGCTTAGTCGTGCTTACATTGACAAAATGATTTGTCGTGCTTTCGACGATTTCACTGAGAAGTGTCTCGGCAAATTATCTTGGTAAGCTGTTGTGTCGTGCTTGGAAATGACGAAGTGATTTGTCGTGCTTCGGAGTTAATATAATATTATATTAACTGATAAAAATCTAAATAAGTTAAATAGGGTTTAAAATGATAAATTAAATTATAAAACCCTAAATAGAAAACCCTAATTGATAAAGGTTGTCCGAATTGGTGAATCAAAACCCTAATTGTTACACAAGAATCTTAATTAATATAAATAGATTCTAAATAATGAATCATAATATTAATTAGGAATAATTGAACTTAGATTAAAACCCTAATTGAAAGATTTAAACCCTAATTCATGAATTAGGAAACCCTAACCCTAATTACGAAATAATAATTCTAATTATGTTATCTAAACTTTAATTATGAAATGTTAAACCTTAATTATGATATATAAGCTTAATTAAGGTATTGCTAAACATAATTAAACATCCTAAACATAATTAACAAAAATCTAAGTTTAATTAGTAAAAAAATAAATCAAAAATAAAACTTTAAACTAATAGAAATTGAGCTAGGAGTGTGCAAGCTTGTGCTCAACACACTCCAACACAAGCATGTCATTAAGATCAGATATCAAGTAGCACAAGTACACAAGCTAGGATATTTATGAGGGCAAAATTGGAAAAAGACTAAAGAAACCCTAGTTTTGAAGTTCCTATAAATAGAACACTAAGGTGATCCTTCAAGCTACGAATTTTCAAAGCCAATACACTTATAATCACACCATATTAAGCCTCTGCTGAAAAAACATCAAGATAAGAAGCAAAAGATCAAAAATTTAGCAAAGAAAGGTACAAAATTATTTTTAATGGTAGATCTTCAAGCCTGCAATAATTTTATGTTTTAAATGTTTAGGATTATGTATAAACATGTTAATAAGTGATCTGGGTTGGTTAAACAAGGATCCATAACATTTAAATGGTCGAATTTGATGAAAAACTCAAACTGTTCTTGGCAGTCAAGAACAGTCTGACAAGCCTTTTTGTCAGACGATTTGATCCACTTAAAATGTTTGTTAGATCTGTTTTAAAGCATGAATTAATAGTATGCCATGTTAGCTATAATATCCAATTAGTAGGAAGTTCAAAAATATCTCTAGGATGAAAGATATGAACGGTCAAAACCCGTTGACCGCTCACGGATTCAAGTTTCTGGGCAACCCAGAAACTATGAAGAACACTGACAGGTTTTTGACAAAACTTTGACCGGCTTGATTCATGTCTAAATGATATTTATAATGACTGTTATTTGCTTTTTCATGTAGTATGCTATATAGACTACATATTTGAACCATTAGATTACATAAACAGTAGCCAAATTTGTAGGAATTAAAGGTCAAAAGCTGTTGACCGACCATGATCGTCTCATTTCTGGGTAACCCAAAAAGTTCAAGAACAGGTAGCTAGGCTAGTTTGACCATGATTTATCTAGCATCATATGATGTTGTATAATCTAAACTAATACATGTCGATATACACGGCCATGTGTACTACACCAACAAACAAAAATCAAACTCAAACCATTACCCAACTAGAAATAATTTGAGGTCAAAAGTCCCAACTTGACCATGACCAACTGTTCTTCAATGAAGAACACTTTTAGCGACATACAACCGTCGCTATAGCCCTTAGGCGACACTCTCCTTCCGGCCAGCCAAGAACACTATAGGCGACAGTGTCCGTCGCTAAAGCCTTTTAGCGACGAACAACAAATAAAAATTAAATAAATAAATATAAATAATTAATAAATTATAAATAAATATTAAATAATTCATACTAATTAATAATTAAATATTAAAATTCAATTTAATTATATTTAATAATTTTTAATATTCTGATATAAATTTTAATAATTATTTAATATAATTAAATATTAAATTATTTAATAAATATATTAAATTCTTGCATATACTTTCTTTTGTAGTCTTAAATGATAATCCCGGCACCTCAGGGACAGACAAGGGAAAAGACCATGTTAATTAGTTTTATCTTACTGTTGTGAATGTTTTCAAGTCTTATAAGATTTTTGTTGTAATAAAGACATAGTATTGAGAATGTTGTAACCAAACTTAAGTTTATTAAATATATCATCTTTTGTTACATCTCTTGCGTTGTATTTACATTCTTAGTTAAGTTAGAGAGTAACATTTGATCTAGTACAGTATCCCTATGAACTATACATCTGAATGAGGGTATTTAAATGATACTGGGAGTTTTGTAAGCGCTGAGGTTACACTTAATGAGCGCCGGTAAGGTGCCACCTTTACCGAAATGTGCCCCTCAGTTCCAAGAACAATCTTATCATTAATACTGTGAATGTCAAGTAGATAGGAAATATCGATATGAAAGAGATATTCATAAGATATGAATCTATACATCCAAGTGAAGGTATCCAAACACAGTTAACGTTCTGGCCAGAACTAATATCTGTTATGAGATACTGTGAACTTTGGATAGATAGAAGTTATATATTATGAATATTTACAGTTGAATAGTTTCACGTGAGCACCAAATCTGCTACAGGGAGTGTAGAGAATTTGGGGGCGTCACAATTACTCCACAACAAAGGCAATTATTGATATTCACACCTTGTGCATTTGAGTTCCTGTTCTATTATTGAACTGTGAAATGTTTAAGTTCTTCATTCATGAACTATTTAAGAAATAGTCTACGCCATTTATTTTGGCTAGACATGTACATGTTATTATTTTTAAAAGCTATCTAAACCAGTAGTTGGTACGGATTGTTGGACTGAGAGACCAACCCTTATTAGGGGATTATAATGTGTCGGTTATTCGATGCAGTCAGAGTTAAATGTTATGCATATACATGGTGTATGAGAGGCTGATCCCCTCGAGTACAACTGACAGGGCCAGGTTTTTAAAAGGGTCAGTGGAATGATTGACTCTTTGGCCAAAAAGTTCATGGTCTATTGGACCACTCAGTAGTAAATAATTAATATTCACTATTTCATTTGAACTTTGATTATATTGTCAGCTATTTCTTTAATGTTCTTAAATTGTTGAACTATGCGATTATTATTCTTATTCATTCATGATATATCCTCCTTATTCATTTTAAACTTGCTGAGCAAAGTAGTTGCTCACCCTTGCTATATCATGAACCTATTGTAGTTAAGCTGGAGAGTTCCAAAGCGGACAAAGGCAAAGGAAAGCTTAAGGAATGGTTACATGTTGAATATTTATATGTTACTATCCCGTTTTGTAATAATAGAACCTTCTTGTATTATTGAAGTGTTTTGTGATGTATTTTATTTAAGGTTATAGACCTTGGGACCGTAGTAAACCTTTTGTAATGAACAACATATGTTTATTTATTCTGGATTAGTTGATCTATATTGTTTAGAGGTGTATGGATGTACTTTATCGTGAGTACCAGATTCGAGGTATTGGTACCTAAATTTGGGGGTGTCACAGGTTGGTATCAAAGCTGTAGGTTATAAACTTTAGGAATGCGAAACCTAGGTTATAACCTTAGAATTAAACTCGTATAGAGTACGCTAGGTGATGGGTCGAGGAGATCCATTGAGTCGAGTTGTGTTTAGAGATGGATTGTGGAAATTCATCGAGTCGATGTTGTACATAATAAAATATCATTTCATTTTATCAGTGAATATATTTTATTGTGATATTTACATCTTGTTGTCTGTTTGTTTTTGTCTATAGCTACAGGATGTCTTAGATAAGAGAGTCTAGTCATGTTGGAGAGGTGGAGTTCACAGATATTCATATGAACACAGAGCGTTTAGTAGAGGTGCAGCCGAGTGAGCCAGAATGATGGACACTAGGGATGAATCTGAGGCCGAGTATGGTTCTAAGGAGGAGCCGGTTACCAGAGGAGTGCTGCGGCAGTTAAGTGATAAGGGGGGGGATGAGGATCCCGAGGAGGATCTAGTGATGGAGGATGATGAGCTACCTGAGTATGCAGATGGCATGGGCACTACTACTAGAGACATCATCGAAGAGCTGACAAATAGGAATGAGGAGCTCATGAATCGAGTAGCCCATTTAGAGGATTAGAACCGGGATCACCAGGACCGAGAGGAGCAGTACAAGTCATTACCGTATCAGACTTTGGGGGGAAAGGCAGAGTTGACCCAGAGGCTGCAGGAAAAGGACCAGAGGATTGTGGAGCTAGAGGTAGAGGTTCACAGCCGCTGTGAGGTTTCTGTTCAGTTTAGTGTGATGGTTTATGACCTCTTAGGGAGAAACGTGGTGTTGGTAGGACAGACGGAGCGGGTAGAGGATCAGCTGGAAACTACTCGTCTGGAGAGAGATGAGGCTATAGAGCAGTTGGCAGCCCTGACTGCAGAGTTTGATCTGGAGGTTACGAACAGAATCCGTATAGAGGGGGAGTGGAGCAAATCTGACATAAGGGTCGGGGAGCTTGAGACAGAGGTCTACGATAGGGTAGCGAAGATTGATTCCCTCATTTTAGGCTTGATCACTTCCATTGGCAGGTTGAGGGACAGGGTGAGGAGGTATCCCAGGAAGGAGGGGAGTAGCAGGCACGTGATTAGGCGCCGAGTGGTCGACAGGCTTGCTCGACGAGAGCTCAGAGTTGCAGTCCGCCGCAGCAGGCGGTGATGTGTTATTTTTAGCATTATGTTTGCAGTAGGTCCCACTTTTGTTATAATAGAGGCATACTCGTGTTGTAAATCCCTATGCTTTGTAGCATGCATGGAATAGTAGTTGAATCCTGACTTTTGTTTCTGATAGAGTGGTGGAAGATTATTATTCCCCAATTTTGTTCTTTAGGGGATAGTTAGTGGTTGGCGGGCCATGCCATTGAGCGTTTATAGAAGTATGCCACATGTAGAGTTAGGTTGTATTAAAACAGTTGTATATGAAAATAAATGCAGTTGTTTTATTTAAATAAAATGTGTTCATATATGCTTTTACTCTTAATTGCTGACTTAAATGACTTATTGCATAAAACATAAAACTATAAGTAAAAGCCGGTTGTTTTCTTTTATCAGATCATGCCGCCAAAAGGACGACCGCGTAACCAGCGGGTTGAGGAGTTAGAAAGCGAAGTACGGGATCAACCCAACCCAATGAGAGCGTTTGCTGAGTTGCTGGCAGAAGCCATGCAAAATAGACCCCCACCTGTTGTAGAAAAGCCAGAGCAACAGCCCGCACAACATTTGGCTAGTTTCAAGGATTTTAAGCTAGTAGGACCTCCCGAGTTCAGGGGAACACTAGACCCGATTGAAACCCAAACCTGGATCGAAGAAATAGAAAAAGTGTTCGAGGTTGCAACGGTGGCCGAAGAACAGAAGACAGAGTTCACCACCTTTATGATGAAAGGCGAAGCGAACTATTGGTGGAAGGCCAACAAAAGTCGTGTTGGAGATGGTGTGATACCATGGGAACGTTTTAAGGAGCTATTCTTTGAGAACTATTTCCCGGAGAGTATGCAGCAGAACATGGAGGTGAAGTTTCTAGAGCTCAAGCAGGGGAGCATGTTAGTCGCGGAGTACGTGGCTAAATTTAATGAGTTGGCTCGATTTGCACCTCACCAGGTAGATGCTGAAGCTAGAAAGGTAAGGAGATTTGAATTAGACCTGGAACCGTGGGTGTTGTAGACACCCAAATTTTGCGTTTCCTTCTACTAACCATGACAGGAGGGCGAAATCGTCAATTGAACCGGCTTGCGGGAGCAAAGGAGCGGGCACAAGGGCAAGCGCCCGGCACCGCCGCAATGTTTTGGACAACCCAAGTTTACGTGACAATAAAGCCGTCCGAGGCAGGCATTTCCGAATGAGGTGGCACGTCTCCCGGAAATTCCCGGACTGCAGAATACGAGCCTGTCAGCGAAAACCGACGTTGCGGCACGAAAATCGAGGCGTGACACGAAAATCGAGAAAGTCAAGCCCGCCAGCCGCGGATAGATCTGCGGCCAAGTGGGTGCGCCAGCACGGAAACCAGGAAATCCGCACTACCAGCTGAGTGCGATGGGAGGCGCGCCAGCTGGCCAGACGCAGATCCATCTGCGGCCAGCCGCAGATAGATCTGCGGCTGGCTTTGGCCAGCCTATTTAAGCCCAGCTTCGGGCAGCATACAGGAAGAGGGAAGAATTTGAAGGAAGAAGAATTCTGCAGCAGCAAGAACACGGAAATAGAGAGAAAAAGGAGCAAATTTTGCAATCAAATAGGAAGAAAAGAGAGGAAAAAGAGAGAGGATTTATATTCTTTGATTTTGATTGTACCAAATATACTCCTTATCTTAGTCAAATACACAAGTTCACATCCATTTGAGATCATTTGCAAGGTGAAATTCCCTTTGTTCTAGCAATTTATATCATATTGTTTGGTTAAATTAAATGTAGTTTTCTTGTATATTGTTGAACAATCATGGATTAGGGATTATTAGTGAAGGTTCCATCGGAATAAAATTCTTCCTAATAACCCGAGGATATCCAAGTGATGAAATTTCTAGCTTGTTTAGGGTGATTTATTGGGTGTAATTTATTTAGATTGTCATTTCCGGATATCATGGTATATTAGATAAATCCGGGTTGGTTAGTTATGTAGGATTCATCTTGTAGGCATGTATTAATCTCGTGTGAGCCTAGGAATGCGACCCCGTGGTCCAAATCCGATGATGGACGTTTTGATGTATGTGATAGATTCAAGATGCTCGTTTTGTAACATGTAACCATTGGGCCTTAAAACGACGCTAAGGCGAGGATCGGGTTTAAGGCCCCGTACTAGTGGAATATGTGATTGTTGGCGTTCGGGGATATTTTGATGGTTTACATGCCCATGAATAGCCCCGACGCGTGTTCATGCTTGATTAAATCTTGTGACACAAAAATGATTTCAAAGATTAAACCATGAAGATTTTCATAAAATCAATCAAATTAGGTTATTAGCTTCACGAAGATAAGAAATTGAAAGTGCCAACGAATGTCGATTCCCATTTAACGAGAAAGCTAAAGAAAAATCGTTTCCCAAAATATCACATAAAATGATTTTATAAATATGTAACGTTTTATTAAATTCTTTGTGCATAGGGCTAAAGAGATTCTAGAAGTTGCCCATCATTTGAGTTACGAAAGCAACGTATAGATCTCGATTCCTATTTTGACGAAGGTTTAAAACTCTTGTTTGCCAAAACAACACCTAATAAAAACCTTGCAGTTTTGACAATTAAAATCAAACCTTCCTAATAAAGAATAAAGCTTTCTCGTAGAAGCCGAAGGACATTCCAAAGCACTCTCAAATTAAAGCACGACTTTCCCTAAAAATCCAAATGATTCTTTCATACAAACTCACCACAACATTCACATAGGCACACACACACACACGCACATACACACACACATTCATGAATTAAAGGATAGGAAAGTATTGAGATTGCGGTAACCGTGTTTCACGGAAGTCGGGGGGTGCCTAACACCTTCCCCTCACTTAAGCAAGCCCCCGAACTCTATGAATCTCGGTTCGCAGACCAAATTAATTCGGAGTCACATATGAGCCATCGATTTAAAAAAAGGCGAAAACTCGGATGAGTTGGTACATCCATTTCAAATATACCAACTGGCGACTCTGGTTAATTGGCTCATCATAAAAAACGATCTTTCAAAACCCCGTCGACATCAATGCCGATCTTTTCCAAAGAATCATTAAATCAAAAGGCTAAAATAGGAAAAGACCAGAAGAGACGAAAAACCGGCGTCGACAGCTGGCGACTCTGCTGGGGACATTTAGAGGGCTTAAGCCGCGTTTAAATCGTGATGCTATCCTATCCTTTAAAATTCATAAAATGTGTGTGCATGCGATATTTTGATTTTTTACTTTTGTTGTGCGAATGTGTGTTTTGTCCAATAAGTGAATGTTTGTATGGAATTGCTTTACTTTAAAAAGTAATCATTTGCATACGGTGAGGACGATGAATGTGAATGTATGTTGAGATTGTACCTCCTCCTGAGGCGAACCCGTCGGTTGCTTATTACTGGACTCGATGGGGCTGCTCCCCGGAGATGGCTCAGGAAACGCACCACTCAAATCCGCTCCAATCGAAAGGGCTCAAACGAGTAGATTGCGAAGATTTGGGAACCTTCATGCCGAAAAGCCCGCGAGAGTAACCCTAGGGTAGGTCAGCCTCAGATTAACCCAACGCAGGAAAAGTCTCTTCATGCCTTTTTACGTTTATATGTCTAAATGTCATGATCTCATTCAATATTCATATATCCCTTTTCTGTGTCAAAAGAGATTACTAACCTCTGTGAATTGCAGGGAATAGTTGGAGGAGCATAATAAAGTCATGTTTAGCATTTGTTATTACACTAAAGGACTACTAACTTTCTCTTTTACAGGGAAAGATTAAAAAACCCAAAAAACACACTAAAAATTACAGTTTTAGCATGCATCCATTTTGCGTTTCCCCAAGACTAAACTTCGAACCATTGTCTCTGCAGGATTGCTCCTCAAACCCGTTCGCAGTCTAAGAAAGCCCAAAATCCTACATCTGAAATGGCTGATATTCCTAATCATAGTTCCATATCTCGGGAAGAGTTTGATGACTTCAAAAAACAGATGATGGAAATGGCCACGATGCTAAAGGAGCAGTTCCTACTCAGACAGGATCCGCCAAGCCAAGGACCACATAATATCCCACCACCAGGGGGTGACCAGAATCCTCCTAAAAATATTGTAAACCTGGGTAAGGATGACCAACCCCAACTCAAGGACGAGCCAGTCACTACAAGGGCCGTTCCCATACCTAGCAGGACAGTGATTACTATCCCAGAAGAAGGGGACAATGACGACCTTCGGAGAAAAATGAAACACATGGAGGAGACCATCCAATCTCTAAGGGGCATAGGCTCCCTGGGCAGGGTTAATTATTCGGATCTATGTGTTTTCCCCGGAGCCAGATATCCAGAAAAGTTCAAAGTTCCCGAGTTTGAAAAATACAATGGAAAGGGAGACCCCTATACACACTTGAAAATATACATTGGAGAACTCGGGTCTTATGCCGAAGACGAGGGGTTAAGAATGCAACTATTCCAGAAAAGCTTAACAGGGGAGGCAAGAATCTGGTTATGCCCGCCCGCCTCGACAACGCCCGAATCCACAACTGGGAGGAATTGGCCCATACCTTCTTAACCCAATACAGCTTTCAGGCCCAGATGGCTCTTGACAGGTACCAAATGACAAAGGTTAAAAAACAGCCTAGGGAATCCTTCAGGGAATATGCGCAACGGTGGAGGGGCATGGCCGCACAGGTAACCCCCCCGATGAGCGAATCAGAGATGGTAATGACCTTTGTAGACATTCAGGAGGCACCGTATTATGAGCGGGTCATCTCGGGGATTGGAAGACCCTTTGCTGAAATGATTAAACATGGAGAGATGGTTGACATGGGGTTGAAATCGGGTAAAATCCGGGATCTTACTGCTTTAGAAACTGCTGCCGAGCAAATACAGAATGGAAACTACGGTAGCACTTCCCGGAGGGTCCAAAAGAAAAAGGAGGAGGATGTCTCCCTCATCCTACAGGGGTCATCCAGAAAAGCAGAAGGTCATCCTCCGGTGCAGGTGCAGAGGGGAGGGCCATCCCGACAGCCAAACTTCACAGATCAAAGGGCAGAGGGGCGAAGAAGATATGAGGCCTCGCAGAATCGAGTATTCACCCCGCTCGGGGAGCCACTTGAACGGGTATTAGCGGTATTAGTAGCCCAAAAGAAAATAGTTGGTCTGGCACCACCGAGTGACCCAAAGGGTAGAAGGTTTGACCCGAGCAAGCGATGTGCATACCACTCCAGTTCCCCTGGCCATGATACACAAGATTGCTGGACGTTGAAGCATCGAATCCAAAACATGATAGACAGTGGGGAAATTGTGGTGGAACAACCGGACTCCCCGAATGTTAAAGCAAATCCCCTGCCAAGACATGATGGAGGGGGAGTTAATGCGACGGAGGCAAGTGAGGCTGGGGGGCCGCCAAGGTTGAACTATGTGCAGAAAATTGAGGAATTGATCAACGTGATACATGATCATGGGAGTGCACGAGGAGCGCCCATCAGGTTGATAGGGGTAGGTACGAATAGCACGGAGGGACCAGTCAAGTTGACGGCTCCGAGGCCCATCATCCTTGCAGCAAGGCCGCAACTCCCTATCGGTAGTGTGAAGACTGTACCCTGGAATTATGGGGGAATACCAGAGGAAGCGGCCAGTTGTGCTTCCGTGACGACCAAGGGGAACCCCTTATATCTTCCCGGGCGAGTCCTTGAGAGCCAAAAGAGAAAAAATGAAGAGGTTTCCGAGGAAAGGGCCATAGAGTTTTTGAAAAGGATGGATCACCCAGAAACGAGGGGGATCCAGATTTTAAATGAGGAATCAACCCTAACATCAGTCATGGACTTGGTGTTGTCATCCAGTGAGCATTGCAAAACCCTGATGAAGGTTCTGGAGGAGGCATTTGTGCCCAAAGAAATTAGTGAGGAGGGTTTTGGCCAGCTGGTAGGCCACTTATTGGAAACCGATGCAATATCCTTTACGGATGAGGACATTCCCAAGGAGGGAAGGGGGCACCGAAAACCGCTACACATCGCGGTAATCTCCTCAGGATATGTCATGAATGGGGTGCTGATCGACGGGGGATCGGCATTGAATATATGTCCTCTCAGCACGCTGAAGAAAATGAACATCAGTCCCAAGCGCCTACGGGCCAGTCATGTGGTGGTTCGGGCTTTTGACGGATCCCGGAGGGATACCATCGGAGAGATAGAATTGCCAGTAGAGATAGGGCCCTGTACTTTTGATATATCCTTCCAAGTCCTAGATATTACGGCAAGCTACAACCTGCTGTTAGGGAGGCCGTGGATACACATGGCCGGGGCAGTTCCTTCCACGCTCCACCAACAAATCAAGTTGATCATCGATGGGAATCTGGTAACAATATCGGCCGAATGTGATGACCCTTCTCCTCCCAGGAGTGGCCTACCAGTAATCAATGTGGATGAGTCAGCGGCGCCTGCCAGCTTTCAAGCACTAGAGATTAGCACTCCCCATTATAGATGCCTGGGAGCTCCAGCTGTGAAACCAAGGGTCTCTCCGGAACTCACCTTTGTGGCAAGGGAAATGATTAAAATGAACTTCCAACCTGGACAGGGACTAGGGAAAAAGCAGTCAGGGAATCACCGAGCCCATCCACCTACCACAGCAGATAGGCAAAGCAGGATTGGGATACCATGTGGGCGCAGTACGGGGACACCGTCAGGGTGCGACTCCGATTCGACTAGTTGGCAGTCCAGTGACCAAAGTCGACAATAAACAGGGGATCAGCGGACCTGTGATTGGGGCAAGGAATGAAGAGTTAACCCCCACACGTAATGAGTCGGCCCGGAGGGAAAGTTTCCTGCGGGAGGTCGCAAAAGAGTTTGAAACCAAATGCTATATCCCCGGACAATCAACAAGCAGTAAGGAGGGGACGAATGTTATCACACCACCGGGAGCCCAACAAGTTGTGCCTGTCATCGATTGGGCAGGGCTGATTATTCCTGGAAAAGATATGGAGAAGGACTCAGGAGACGTATCCGTAATCATCGGGGAGGTGTCCGATGTGAGGCCCTCCTTTATCCAACGCATTTCATCTGACCTGACCATCGATAATTGGACCCAGAAACCAGTGATATCCAAACAAGGGTAAAAGCTCGACGTCAGGGTGGTCAACCCTAGAGGATGGGGGAATGAAGAAGTTTTATTTTGTTGTTGCTTTATTTCTGCATAATTGTGTCGTTTCTTCGTGTTATTTGAAATTGCGATCGTCGTGAAAAATGATTTATATATGACAAGTATTTTGTTTCATGTCAGGTGTACCCATTTGAGTAATCCTTGCCTAACAAATGGTCTTTCAAATTTGAATGATGATTATGATTTTGACATTGAGCTGGATTTCGATTTAATGGGCATTGAACAAGACGAGACAGATTACGATGACGCACCTGACGAGATCAAAGGATGGGTCGAGGATAAACCCAAACCCAACTTGGACCAAACCATCACCGTTGATATTGGAACCCCTGACAAGCCAAAGGAACTCAAGATAGGGACGGACCTCACCCCCAGCCAAAAGACAGAAATAATTGAGTTACTAAGCCAATATGAGGATGTCTTTGCCTGGTCGCACGAGGATATGATCGGATTGTCCACCGACATTGTGGTACACCGATTACCCATCAAGGAGGGTTTCAAGCCTGTCAAACAAAAATTAAGGAAATTGAAACCGGAGTGGAGCTTAAAAGTGAAGGAAGAGATCATCAAGCAGTTCAGGGCGGGAATCATTATGGTATCCACTTATCCTGAATGGTTATCCAATGTGGTCCCGGTAGCTAAGCCTGGAGGAAAGGTGAGGGTATGTGTAGACTACAGAGATCTAAACAAGGCCAGTCTCAAGGATAACTTCCCGGTGCCTTTCATACACATCCTGGTAGATAACACGGCCCAGTACGAAATGTATTCTTTTGTGGATTGCTTTGCGGGATATCATCAGATAATGGTGGCGGAAGAAGACCGGGAAAAGACCGCATTCATCACCCCCTAGGGCACTTTCTGCTATAGACGACTGGCTTTCGGTCTCACAAACGCGGGGGCTACTTATCAGAGAGCCATGATGGCCTTGTTCCACGATATGATGCACAAGGAGATAGAGGTCTACGTGGACGACATTATTGTGAAATCGAAGGTAGAGTCCGATCATATAACTCATCTCAAAAAGCTATTCGATCGGCTCAGAAAGTATAATCTGAAACTCAATCCAGCCAAGTGTGCTTTCGGAGTACAATCGGGCAAGCTCTTGGGTTTCCTGGTTAGTGATCGGGGCATTGAGTTGGACCCAGCAAAGATTAAGGCCATTGTGGATATGCCGGCACCCCACACAGAGAAGGAGATAAGAGGATTTATGGGGAGAATAAACTTCATCAGCCGTTTTATATCCCACTTGACGACTACATGTGAGCCGATTTTTAAACTGTTAAGAAAAGGGGTGTCCCAAGAATGGAATGAGCAATGTCAGAGGGCGTTTCAGACCATTAAGAAACAATTGACGGAGGCACCAGTGCTGGTACCCCCGAAGGATGGGATCCCTCTGTTTATGTATATATCGGTAAATGCCATCGCGATGGGATGTATGTTGGGACAGAAAAATGAGGCGGGAAAAGAGCAGGCCATCTATTACCTCAGCAAAAGATTTAGCCAATGTGAGCAGAATTACACTCCCATTGAGAAGACCTGTTGTGCTCTGGCCTGGGCTGCAGGGAGATTACAGCACTACCTCCATGGGCATACAACGTACCTGATATCAAGAATGGATCCCCTGAAATATATTTTCGAAAGGCCCATGCTGAATTGTCGACTATCAAGATGGCAGTTAATTTTACAACAGTTTGACATGGTGTACGTGACCCAGAAGGCCATGAAAGGGCAGGGAATTGCAGATCAGTTGGCAGAAGCCCCGGCAGGAGGGATGGAGCCATTAGAAACTCCTCTCCCGGGCGAGGATATATTTTGGGTATCGCGCGAAAAATGTGATGACGAGGGACAATTTTGGAAGCTGTATTTTGATGGTGCCATGAATGCCGAGGGGGCAGGAGCCGGAGCGGTCCTAGTCTCTATCACCGGAGAACAATACCCCGTGGCCACTAAACTTCGTTTCAGCAATTCGAACAACACCGCTGAATACGAGGGGTGTATCTTGGGACTCCGATTGGCCCGTGACATGGGAGTAAAAAGACTAGCGGTGTTCGGGGATTCAGAATTGGTAATCAGACAAGCAATTGGGGTATACAACACTAAGGAGCTTCGGTTATTTCCCTACCATCGTTGTGTCACCCAGCTTATGCAAGAGTTCGAAGATATCGCTTTTCGACATATCCCCCGGGGACGAAATGATTTTGCCGATGCATTGGCGACTTTGGCTTCCTTAATCCACGTGATCAAGAGTAGGGACAGTCCACAGATTGAGATCACCGTATAGAATACCCCGGCATATGAGGAAAATGTGGCAGTGTTATCAAACGAGGTGGTGTTGACAAGGCAGCCCTGGTATCACGACATCAGGAAATATCTGAGAGACAGATCCCTTCCCGATCAGGCAAATCGGACTGAAAGGATGAGAATTCAAAAGATGGCGATGAAGTTTTACCTGAGTGGCGATTCACTTTACAAAAGGGATGCCGGGTTGGGACTGTTGCAATGCGTAGACGAAACGCAATCCCAAAGGATTATGAATGAAATCCATGGCGGGGTGTGTGGGCCACATATGAGTGGACCGATGTTGGCCAAAAAAGATCTTGAGGACAGGGTATTATTGGTTAACGCTGAAGGCCGATTGCGATGATCATGTCAAACGATGTTATCAATGTCAGGCGCACGGTAATGTGATCCATACGCCTCCCAATGAACTGCACTGTATGACCTCCCCGTGGCCATTTTCGATGTGGGGAATGGATGTAATCGGACCAATAGAGCCCAAAGCAAGCAACGGGCATCGATTCATTTTCGTCATGATCGATTATTTCACCAAATGGGTAGAGGCAGCTTCTTTCCCTAAAGTAACTCAGGAGGTCATCGTCAGCTTCATCAGGAATAATGTCATTTGTCGATATGGGCAACCTGAGGTTTTGGTCTCCGACAATGCCAAGAATTTGAATAACGCCCTCATGAAGGGGTTGTGCGACCAGTTTAAGATCAAACACCTCAATTCTGTTATTTACCGTCCCAAAATGAATGGGGCAGTGGAGGCTGCCAATAAGAACATCAAGAAGATCATGGCAAAAATGTCTGCTAATCATCGGGGATGGCCAGATCTGTTACCCCTCACCTTGCTAGCCTACCGAACGTCAACGCGTACTTCCACAGGGGCAACCCCTTACGCCTTGGTATATGGAATGGAGGCTGTCCTGCCAGTTGAAGTTGAGATGGCGTCCCTCAGAATAGTGATCGATGCTCAGATAAGCGAGGAGGATTGGATGCAAAGCCGATACAACCAGTTGGCCCTAATTGATGAAAGGAGGGTGGTTGCTGTTTGGCACGGCCAACTATATCAACAGAGGATCTCCCGATCATACGACAAAAGGATCAGGCCTCGGAAATTCAAGGAGAATGACCTGGTGCTAAAGAGAGTCATGTCTTGTCAAGACGAAGCCAAGGGGAAGTTTGCCCCGAATTGGGAAGGACCATTCGTGATTAAGAAAATGCTATCCGGAGGAGCCCTCATATTGCAAGAAATGGATGGTGAGGTATTTCCACAACCCCTCAATGCTGACTCGGTGAAGCGGTTCTACGCTTAAATCATCAGTTCTTTTTTTCCT
This sequence comes from Aralia elata, assembly GCA_034770075.1. Lineage (NCBI taxonomy): Eukaryota > Viridiplantae > Streptophyta > Magnoliopsida > Apiales > Araliaceae > Aralia > Aralia elata. The sequence continues at coordinate 44,981,845 of CM068385.1, forward strand.
TTGAGAGCGAACTACGTAGGACCTGATCTCCCAACTTGTGGGGGTACGTAGGCAGCCATCATGGCGCGGTCCGATCCTTTAAAAAAAAATAATAATCCTTTCCCTAACCAAAACCAATTTTCGATAGCCAGATAAAACCTTCCTACACCCTCAAAACCTTCCCGAAACCAACTGCCTAACCAGTTTCATCCCAGAATACATACCCTGATCCAACCCAAACAGTTATCCAAAATCTGAGATTCAATCCGACGAAATCAAAAGGTGTGCGGCAATATCTATCAAATCTCCATCAAGTCTTGAGGAAAGAAAGAAGGCGAAATGTCAAAATCATGGTCAGTTGGATAAAATGATGATCCAATGGATGGCAATGATACGACAAAAGGGGAAAATGACTAAATTTAAAATGCATGTCTATATATATAAGTCGTTTTATTACAAGATTTCTCTTTCAATAACTGATGAAACCAACATAGTCTATGCAGGAAATAAAATAATCTACAAATCTGAAACTAGCCGAAGCAGGATGGACAGGGTGGTGGATAGATCTGAAGCATCAGCATCTCCTGCAATCTGCTGCCCCATCATATCAATACGATCCAGTAAAGCAGTAGCTCGGCTGACAGTCCCAAAATGAGCATCTACCACTGCCCTGGTCTGAAATACAATGGCCTCTCTATCAGCAATGGCAGCATCTCTAGCCCGAATGGCCTCATCTCTCTCGGCAAGGGCGGCATCCCTCTCGGCTTCAGTAGTAATCAGGGCCAGGCGGAGTCGGGAATCCTCAGCGACCCGACTCGGGGCAGAATCGGCTGAAATGGAATGGTCTGTGGTATCTTCTGTGAAAATCACTCCAGAGTCATCAAAGGCCCCAGTCCGACTCAAACTAGCCGAATCCAGGTCTCCACGCAACCACTGTACGTAGGCAAATGTCTGGATGTGACAGCTCGCACTATATTCGGCAAGGATCCTGTGATCCCAAAGCTCGTATACCTGCAATAGATCCCTCTCTGTACAGGATGATATAAGGAATCGGTATGCGGCTGCACCCGCGAAGGGGTGTAAATCCTGTGTCTGATCAAACTGCCCCATAACCGCCAGGGGATGATAGGTCGTCACGCCCCTTAACCCAGCAATGGGAATGAAATCCATGCCAGGCACATGAGTCAAGAAGCTCATGAAGGAGCAATAGCCCGAGTAAACCAATAGATGAAAGGGGTCCTCAATGATAGACAAAAATGATGTCCAGGAGGCCACATCAGTACAACTCGCGGGACGAAGCGAAAACTGCGTGGTTATGTCATGGCTGAAGCAAAACCCTTGGCGACGGAAATGGCCGATGGGACTAAGATGACTCATGAACCACATATACAATAAGGTCGAACTCCCTCTGAAGAATCTCCCTCAGAAGGACTGGCAATATGTGGCCGACATATAGGCATCCGCCAATATCATGGGGAGAATGGTGTGATCCTCCTGAAGGGCCCTAACGGCCGCAACAATCCGCCTGTCCAAATGATCGGATCCTGCAGGCAAATACAAAACTGAGATGACACAGGCTATCAGAACGCCCACTCTCATGGCATCCCAGCGCTCCTCGGACACGGAAAAATCACCGAGGAAAGGACGGAAACTGTCAGGTGAGCCAAATCGGTCAATCAAGAATTGAAGAGGAACCATATGGTCTGATGTGATTACCGGTAATAAGACAGCCCTCCGCAAACCGGTGAAAGTCAAGAATTGACGGCGCATGGAACCAACGGTAACCCTAGCACAGGGACCATCCAACGGCAAGCCGGTGAAGCGAGCATACTCCTCAAGGGTGGGGGTCAGCTCTACTGTCCCAAACCTAAACACCTGACGGGCAGGGGCCCAATAGCTCAGGAGACCATCCACAAAGCCCGCTGGCACCCGGAAGGTTAATAAGGACCAAGAATGTCCCAAAAGACCATCTACGATAACCCTATCTGCTGGCAGTAGACTGTCCAACCAGCGGAAGAGGCTGCCAACCAACCCTGTGGGAGGAGTGGAATCCAAACGAACCACGGCATCTGAGGACGACATCTGTGAAAAAATAGTATCAAAAAAGACTGTACAGGGGTCATTCTCTACCCATAAATAAAAAGCATGCATCATACAGTTAATAATAAAGCAGGTGAATCCCATAAAGATGAAAAGGAACTGTGCGTAAATAAATAAATGAGTTCAGTACATAGTGCATAAATGAAAAAGAAATCTAAGCAGGTGCCGATACAAAAAGCCCTATCCTATCCTGGTCTAAATAAAATCAGTATCATCTATGAAAGCAGGATCCTCGAACTGATCCCCCGGAGTCGTCGAGCTCGGAGGACCAAAGTTCATATCAGGGATGTAGGGATGCGCTGTGGCATCAGATGAACTCGGGCCTGCATCATAACCTGCACCGTCAGGATCGTAGGTGTAAGCCTCCTCCGGGGTCCGGCCCAACCCCCGAATAAACAGCGACAACTGATCCACCTGACGGGTCAATGTGGCGATCTGCTCAGCGTGGGTAGGGGTCCGAACACAGGCAGCCCAATCGGTCATCGTAACCGAGCCTGGAACCATGTCTCCAAGAAAGAAAGTGGCCCGAGTCTGGGGACCGATGGTATGAGGTACCCACCAAGTCCTGAAAGCCTCACTCGTACTAGGGCCTGTGGAAAGCATCCGACCGTCCTCCCCGGCGAGCATGATCTCCGAGGGCTGAGAATCCAGCGGCCAGAAAGTAGTGAAAGAAAGGGAGTGCGGGATGCGGATCTCCCCAGTGACGCATCTGAATGCGCGCTCTCCCAGATACATCACCCAGCCTCCAACACTCTGCAAAGTGAGGCGACGGGTGGAAAGCTCGAACTCCGGGCCGGAAGGATGCCCGTCAGCAAACCCCACAGTCAGATGATCGGAGAGGTAGGGAATCCAGACGACGTCGGCAGCCGTAATCAACTCCAGCTGAATACGACAATGTGCAAAGCTGCCCGACACGGGGACCTCCTCCAGAGTACTGTGATGCCATCGCCGACCCCGAGGATAAGTGTCCGGGCCCAGAGTAGTGATAGGCCTCAGACATGGCAGCCGCTCGTAAGCCCAGAACTGTGAATAGAAACAAGGCAAGGCATGAGTCACTATCAAATACAGAAAAAGAGATGAAAGGAAAAGAAATACAGTAAGAGAGAGGAGGAGGGGACTCACCAACAGAAAATGGTAGAAGCCGAGCCAGGCATCAGTCTGTCCCTCTGAGCGTAGACGCATACCATGGAGGAAATAGGCAAAGGTGAATGACCCCCAGTCATAGTCACCGATGTGGTCCACGTCTCTGACCGCTCCTACGACGCTGAAATGAATGGTGGAGGAGTTGTTCCCCAGAAAACAACCCCTCATGATGGTCAGGAACAGGCGTCGTAGCAGAATGTCCCTGGTGCCCTGATCCGCGGGAATGGGCAGTGCGTACAGACCCCCAACAGCATCGACAGCCAAAGCGCCGGACCGAATACTACGGGCCTTGAAGACCCGATCATCAGTAGCGAAGCCTAGCAAAGCTCGGACCTCCACTGGAGTGATATCAAGATCCAGGGGGACACGGGACCCGGTGAACTCTATGCCCGTAATGTACCTCCAATCCCAGGGGGTCAGCACGACCTCGCAGTCAAGAAGATGGAGAGACTGCGTATGGTGGAACCATCGCTCGGACAAAGCCCTCATGTAACCCCAGGGGCACTGACGGGGAATGATAGTGAAGAAATGTCGAAAGCCCCAAGAGTCCACCATCTCCCGGTAATCCCTATGCAGGGCCGCGTAGAGAGAGTAAATGTTGAACCAATTACCCCTCGGCTGGGTAAACTCAGGCACCTGTGAAAATCACCAATGGGTCAATCCAGATAGAACCGGAAATTGAGAAATCAAGAACAAATGAAAAGCCGAATCGAGGATACCTCATTAGCCACAAGAGATGCCGAGGGATGACGACTGAGATCCCGACCCAATAGATCGGGTATCTGAACAGAAGCGCCAGATAAGGCGCGATGAGTGGGGGGAGCTGATGTGCTGGAAGACGGCTCCTCCACCGCAACCTCCGGAGGAGCAACCTCCTCAACGTCCGGGTGATCAAGACGGATGACAGACTCCGCCAAGCGACGAGCCTGACGGGTACGAGGGGGAATAGGGGCAGGTGCATCCCTACGACGGCGAACACCCGAAGTCCGAGAGGCGGAGGAGCTACTGGGCGCATCACGATCCATAGCTGGAATAGAACGGGCGAGAAAGAAGGTAAGTTCCCTTTTAAAATTATGTAATGAACATTCTCAATTTCTAGCCTCATCATATGATTAATGCAACATGATACATGGTTATGAAAAAAAAAAAAAAAAAAAAAAAAAAAAAAAAAAAATCGGCAGAGTTCCGTTTGTAAAATGGACGTCCCAGGCATAAGCCAAACGTGTTTTCCATCAATCAAAGCCTCAAACAGATCATATTGCATTCATATGTATAAATAAAGCATGAAAAGTGCCATAAATGCATGATTTTCTTTCAAAAAGGAGCAAACATATACGTGGGACCGCCTCATGAACATAGAATAGGTCTCACACAGTTAATACATAGCATGTATATATGATAGTATATTGCATATCATTTTAAAGCATACATTTTATCTCTAAACATGCAAATAGTCAAATGTATAGCAAAACATTGACGAAATTGAAAAGTGACCGGTCAAAGTGTTACCTGTAGCGTGAAGATCAATCCTACCGGAACAGTTTTTGCAGGAAAGTTGAAAAATCGACAAAAGACCCTTGCGAACAAGCAAAAATCGAGAGAAATCTGTGTGAGAGGGAGTTTGAAAGTGACAGATCTAGAAGCGGCGAGCCGCATATAAATCCCGATTTTGGCCGCAGATGTATCTGCGGCTGGCCGCAGATCCATCCGCGGCTGGCCCTGATGGGTCCCACCTTGCTCCCTTGCAGCCATTTGACGTGTTAAGTAACGAGATGGGTGACCGGCGACGATACCCGGCCCCGACGAAACGATCGACCGGCGACGATAACCGGCGATCATGAGATGGATGTCCGGCGACGATAACCGGCTCCAACAGATAACCAACCGGCGACGATAACCGGGGGTTACGCGATGGGTGACCGGCGACGATACCCGGCCCCGACATGACAATCGACCGGCGACGATAACCGGCGATTACGATTTGGATGTCCGGCGACGAAAACCGGCTCCGACAGATAACCAACCGGCGACGATAACCGGGGGTTACGAGATGGGTGACCGGCGACGATACCCGGCCCCGACATGACGATCGACCGGCGACGATAACCGGCGATCACGAGATGGATGTCCGGCGACGATAACCGGCTCCGACAGATAACCAACCGGCGACGATAACCGGGGGTTACGCGATGGGTGACCGGCGACGATACCCGGCCCCGACATGACGATCGACCGGCGACGATAACCGGCGATCACGAGATGGATGTCCGGCGACGATAACCGGCTCCGACAGATAACCAACCGGCGACGATAACCGAGGGTTACGAGATGGGTGACCGGCGACGATACCCGGCCCCGACATGACGATCGACCGGCGACGACAACCGGCGATCACGAGATGGATGTCCGGCGACGATAACCGGCTCCGACAAGATAACCAACCGGCGACGATAACCGGGGGTTACGCGATGGGTGACCGGCGACGATACCCGGCCCCGAACGAGACGATAGATTGAAAGAGTGAACCCAAAGACTAACAAACACGGTCAAGGGGTTGATGCATTGACACTCTTACGAATGTCTTGCATGCATTACATCTTATGTTGCATCATAAGCTATATGTGTGGCATCATGTATGTACTGTCATTCTTACGCACTGTCATTCATGCATCGAGTGTCTATTCTTTATCCTGTTCATTTCATTTATCATTTCATAAACATGATAAAGAGGGGCAGCTGTAGACACCCAAATTTTGCGTTTCCTTCTACTAACCATGACAGGAGGGCGAAATCGTCAATTGAACCGACTTGCGGGAGCAAAGGAGCGGGCACAAGGGCAAGCGCCCGGCACCGCCGCAATGTTTTGGACAACCCAAGTTTACGTGACAATAAAGCCGTCCGAGGCAGGCATTTCCGAATGAGGTGGCACGTCTCCCGGAAATTCCCGGACTGCAGAATACGAGCCTGTCAGCGAAAACCGACGTTGCGGCACGAAAATCGAGGCGTGACACGAAAATCGAGAAAGTCAAGCCCGCCAGCCGCGGATAGATCTGCGGCCAAGTGGGTGCGCCAGCACGGAAACCAGGAAATCCGCACTACCAGCTGAGTGCGATGGGAGGCGCGCCAGCTGGCCAGCCGCAGATCCATCTGCGGCCAGCCGCAGATAGATCTGCGGCTGGCTTTGGCCAGCCTATTTAAGCCCAGCTTCGGGCAGCATACAGGAGGAGGGAAGAATTTGAAGGAAGAAGAATTCTGCAGCAGCAAGAACACGGAAATAGAGAGAAAAAGGAGCAAATTTTGCAATCAAATAGGAAGAAAAGAGAGGAAAAAGAGAGAGGATTTATATTCTTTGATTTTGATTGTACCAAATATACTCCTTATCTTAGTCAAATACACAAGTTCACATCCATTTGAGATCATTTGCAAGGTGAAATTCCCTTTGTTCTAGCAATTTATATCATATTGTTTGGTTAAATTAAATGTAGTTTTCTTGTATATTGTTGAACAATCATGGATTAGGGATTATTAGTGAAGGTTCCATCGGAATAAAATTCTTCCTAATAACCCGAGGATATCCAAGTGATGAAATTTCTAGCTTGTTTAGGGTGATTTATTGGGTGTAATTTATTTAGATTGTCATTTCCGGATATCATGGTATATTAGATAAATCCGGGTTGGTTAGTTATGTAGGATTCATCTTGTAGGCATGTATTAATCTCGTGTGAGCCTAGGAATGCGACCCCGTGGTCCAAATCCGATGATGGACGTTTTGATGTATGTGATAGATTCAAGATGCTCGTTTTGTAAACATGTAACCATTGGGCCTTAAAACGACGCTAAGGCGAGGATCGGGTTTAAGGCCCCGCGTACTAGTGGAATATGTGATTGTTGGCGTTCGGGGATATTTTGATGGTTTACATGCCCATGAATAGCCCCGACGCGTGTTCATGCTTGATTAAATCTTGTGACACAAAAATGATTTCAAAGATTAAACCATGAAGATTTTCATAAAATCAATCAAATTAGGTTATTAGCTTCACGAAGATAAGAAATTGAAAGTGCCAACGAATGTCGATTCCCATTTAACGAGAAAGCTAAAGAAAAAATCGTTTCCCAAAATATCACATAAAATGATTTTATAAATATGTAACGTTTTATTAAATTCTTTGTGCATAGAGCTAAAGAGATTCTAGAAGTTGCCCATCATTTGAGTTACGAAAGCAACGTATAGATCTCGATTCCTATTTTGACGAAGGTTTAAAACTCTTGTTTGCCAAAACAACACCTAATAAAAACCTTGCAGTTTTGACAATTAAAATCAAACCTTCCTAATAAAGAATAAAGCTTTCTCGTAGAAGCCGAAGGACATTCCAAAGCACTCTCAAATTAAAGCACGACTTTCCCTAAAAATCCAAATGATTCTTTCATACAAACTCACCACAACATTCACATAGGCACACACACACACACGCACATACACACACACACATTCATGAATTAAAGGATAGGAAAGTATTGAGATTGCGGTAACCGTGTTTCACGGAAGTCGGGGGGTGCCTAACACCTTCCCCTCACTTAAGCAAGCCCCCGAACTCTATGAATCTCGGTTCGCAGACCAAATTAATTCGGAGTCACATATGAGCCATCGATTTAAAAAAAGGCGAAAACTCGGATGAGTTGGTACATCCATTTCAAATATACCAACTGGCGACTCTGGTTAATTGGCTCATCATAAAAAACGATCTTTCAAAACCCCGTCGACATCAATGCCGATCTTTTCCAAAGAATCATTAAATTAAAAGGCTAAAATAGGAAAAGACCAGAAGAGACGAAAAACCGGCGTCGACAGGTGTACAGTAGGGTTGCGGCTCTAAGGATTGACACATTTTCTACGTTGTTGGAAAGGGCAATCATCACCGAAGGAGGCAACGAGGCTCTGGCAAAGTTCAATCAAGACAAAAAGAAGGGTCACGAAGGAAGCAAGGGAGGAAGCAGCGGGGGAAGTAACCCGAATAAGAGGAAATAGAGCGATAGCCAATCTTTCGGAGGCAACAAGTTCGGAAGAGAGGTTAAGAAGGGTAATAAGTGCAATAATTGCGAAAGAAATCACTCGAGGGAGTGTCTAAAGGGCAAAGGGATTTGCTACAACTGTGGGTAACAGGGGCATTTTGCTCCTCAGTGCCCAAAGGAAAGAAAGGAGAATGTTTCTCATGTGGAGCATCAAATCATCAAATTAAGGATTGCCCGAAAAGGAAGGGGGTGCAGCAAGTGGCAACAGGAACAACAACAGCAACAACCACAAGAACAACAACAGGATGAGCATTGGAGGGCCAGCTAGCCAAGCCAACAGACCAACGACACGCACTTTCAACATGACCCTACAGGATGCGGTGAGTCGAAGGACGTGGTGTCAGGTATTATTTTGATCAATAATATCAATGCATATATATTATCTGATTCGGGTGCTACCTGTTCGTTTGTGTTGGATGAATTTTCTAAACGGTTAAACTTACCTTGTGAGAAATTAGAGAATTCTATGAATGTGGAAGTAGCTAATAAAGAAGTTATCCCTGTGGAATTCATTCATATAAATTGTTGTGCTGAGATAAACGGGTATAAACTGGGCGTAGATTTAATTCCGATACGGCTAAGAGAATTTGACGTAATTATTGGAATGGATTGGTTATCTAATCACGAAGCTGTAATTGACTATAAGAAGAAGTGCGTACACATGAAGACTCCGAATAAGTCAAAGGTTGTATTCTACGGTAGTAAATCGCCGAGACAATCTTATTGTCTGACGATGATGCAAGCAAAGAGATTTCTAAGGAAAGGTTGCATAGGTTATCTGGCTCATGTCAGATACTAATTGTAACGGAATTCACCGATGTTTTCCCAGAAGATCTACCGGGTTTAGTGCCGAACATAGAGGTCGAGTTCGTAATCGATTTGGTACCAGGAACCGCACTGATCTCAAAGGCACCGTACAGGATGGCACCAGTGGAGATGAAGGAACTGATGGTTCAACTGCAGGAGCTGCTAGATAAAGGGTATATTCATCCGAGTGTATCTCCGCGGGGAGCGCCAGTTCTGTTCATGAAGAATAAGGATGGAGCGTTAAGGCTCTATATTGACTACAGGGAATTGAACAAGGTTATCATTAAGAACAAGTATCCGCTGCCCAGAATTGATGATTTATTTGACCAATTGAAGGGAGCGAAATACTTTTGAAGATTGACTTGAGGACGGGGTATCATCAACTGAAAGTGAGATAGGAGGATATCCAAAAGACAGCATTCAGAACTCGATATTGACACTTTGAGTTTTTGTTGATGTCGTTTGGGCTGACGAAAGCGCAAGAAGCATTTGTAGACACCCGATTTTTGCATTTCCTATACTAACCCTGACAGGAGGGCAAAATCGTCAATTGACCCGGCACACGAGAATAAAGGGTGGACATAAAGACGAACCCTCAAAACCACCACGACGGGATGATATTGAAGCCGACACGACAACAAGCGAATGTCGGGAATCAGTTACTGATCACTGTGCTTGCCCGGATGACGTGGCACGTTTCCCGACGGGTTCCGGACTGCCAAGCGCAAACCCGTCAGCGGAAACCAACGGTACGACACGAAAATCGAGACGAGGCACGGAAAACGAGAAAATCAGCACAGTTAGCCACAGATCAATTCGCGGCCAAGGACGGAACTCGAGGCAGCACGGGACTCGAAGAGCACGGGACTCGAGCGCGGCTGTGGGGAGAACCAAGGGCCAGCCGCAGATATATCTGCGGCCAGCCGCAGATAGATCTGCGGCTGCCCTTGGCAGTGCTTTATTAGGCCAGTTCGCATACAGGAAGAGGGAAAGAGGGGAGAAGCATTCAGCAGCAGCAGCAGCTCGGTAGGAACAAAAAACAGCAGCAAAGCAAGAGCAATTAGGAGAGGAAAAGAGTGAGGAATTGTACCAAATTTGTGAGATTATATTCCATATTCTCTACTCTACTCAATACACAAATTCACACATATTGTGGGGATTAATTGCAAGGTGAAAAACCCTTTGTTCTTGGCATTTTGTTATACCATTTTGTTAATCTTTTGGTCATCCGAATCACCTTAAACGTAGTTTTTTTCTTATATGTTATTGTGAAGCCATGGGTTAGGGACTATTGGTGAGGGTCTCATCGGAATGAAATTCCCCCTAATAGCCCGATGATATCCGTTTGGTGCAACTCTTAGCTATTATGGTATGGTATCATTCATAGTGTATTTCGATCGTCATTGTAAGATATCCTAGAGTGTCAGGCATCCCGTTGTTGTTTATTTTCGTTATATCCATTTGGTGGTTATGCAATAAGTTCGGATGTGAGCCTAGGAATGCGACCTCGTGGTCCAAATCCGATGATGGACATTTTTGAATGTATGTAATCGGGTGGATGCATCCGTTATTGTAAATATGTAATCGTCGGGCCTTAAGACGACGCCAAGGCGATAATCGTGCTTAAGGCCCCGAAATAGTGAAACTTGTGATTGTGGGCGTTTGGGGTTATTTTGATGGCTTACATGCCCATGAATAGCCTCGACGCGTGTTTATGCTTGATTGGATTTTGGGACATGAAAAAATGATTTCAAAGATTAAACGATGAAGGTTTTTTTCTTAAAATCAAGCAAACTAGGAGGTTAGCATCACGTAGCTAAAAAATTGGAGGTGTTAATGAATGTCGATTTCTATTAAACGAGAAGGCTAAAGAAAGTCGTTTTCAAATGTCACAAAAATGGTTTTATAAAATAAGACAACGTTTTATTAAATCTTGGTGGCGTAGGGTGAAAGATATCCTAGAAGTTGCCCATCATTTTATGAAAGCAATGTATAGATTTCGATTCCTATTTTCACGAAGGTCTAAAACTTTTGTTTTGCCAAAACGACACCTAAGGAAAATCTTATAGTTTTTGCCAACTAAAATCAAAACCTTTCTCGCAAAGCTTTCTCGTTTAAGCCGATGGACATTCTAAGGCATTCTTAAAAGAAAAACACAATTTTCCCTAAATAGTCCAAATGATTCTTTTATGCAAACTCACCACAACATTTACATAGGCACACACACACACACACGCGCACCCACACATTTCATGAATTAAAGGATAGGAAAGCATCAAGATTGCGGTAACCGTGCTTCACGGAAGTCGAGGGGTGCCTAACACCTTCCCCTCACTTAAGCAAGCCCCCGAACTCTATGAATCTCGATTCGCAGACCAATTAATTCGGAGTCACATATGAGCCAGCGATTTATAAAAAATGAAAACTCGGATGAGTTGGTACATCCATTTCAAATATACCAACTGGCGACTCTGGTTAAATTGGCTCATCATAAAAACAATCTTTAAAAAACCCCGTCGACATTTAATGCCGATCTTTTCCAAAAAAATCATTCAACCAAAAGGCTAAAATTGGAAAAGACAAAAGAGACGAGAAAAACCCGGCGTCGACAGCTGGCGACTCTGCTGGGGATATTAGAGGGCTTAAGCCGCGTTCAAATCTTGATGCCTTCCTATCCTTTAAAATTCATGAATGTGTGTGTGCGTGCATTATTTTGACCTGTTGTTGTGTGAATGTGTTTTACCAATGAATGAATGGTTGAATGGATTTGCTTTACTTCAAAGTAATCATTTGCATGCGGTGAGGACGATGAATGTGAATGTATGTTGAGAGAGTACCTCTTCCTGAGGCGAACCCGTCGGTTGCTTATTACTGGACTCGAAGGGGCTGCTCCCCGGAGATGGCTCAGGAAACGCACCACCCAAATCCGCTCCAATCGAAAGGTTTCAGACGAGTAGATTGCGAAGATTTGGGGACCTTCATGCCGAAAAGCCCGTGAGAGTAACCCTAGGATAGGTCAGCCCCAGATTAACCCAACGCAGGAAAAGTCTCTTCATGCCCTTCTACGTTTATGCATATAAATGTCATAATCCCATTGCAATATATTCATATATGCTTCCCCTTTATGTCAAGAGAAAATACTAACCTCTGTGTTTTACAGGGAACGGCACGGGAAGCATAATAAATCGTATCTAGCATGCATTATTCCAATAAAGAACCGCTAACGTGTTGTTTTGCAGAAAAAGATTAAAAAAAAAAAAAAAAAAGAAAAAACCCAAAACACAAAAAATTTACAGCTTTAGCATGCATCCGCATCCTTTCATTGCCCAAGACTGAACTTCGAACCGTTTGCCTGCAGGATTGCTCCTCAAACCCGTTCGCAGTCTAAGAAAGCCCAGGTCTCTAACTCTGAAATGGCTGATCTTCCCAATCATAGTTCCATCTCTCGGGAAGAGTTTGATGATTTTAAAAAGCAGATGATGGAAATGGCCACCATGCTAAAAGAGCAGTTCCTAATCAGACAGGATTCGTCAAACCAGGGACCGCATAATGTACCACCGCCAGGGGGTGACCAGAATCCTCCTAAGGATAATGCAATCCTATTCAAAAATAACCAACATCAGCTTAAGGACGAGCCGATCCTCCCAAAGGTCATTCCTGCCCTCAACAAGACAGTAATCACGATTCCAGAGGAGGGAGATACTGATGACCTTCGCAGGAAAATGAAGCAGATGGAGGAGACCATCCAATCTCTAAAAGGCATAGGCTCCCTGGGTAGGGTAAATTATGCAGATTTGTGTGTCTTCCCCGGAACCAGATATCCAGAGAAATTTAAGATCCCCGAATTCGAGAAATACAATGGGAAAGGGGATCCTTACACTCACCTGAAAATATATATTGGAGAACTGGGGTCCTATGCGGAAGACGAAGGACTAAGGATGCAATTATTCCAGAAAAGCTTGACGGGGGAGGCGAGGATCTGGTATGCTCGTCTCGATAATGCCCGGATTCATAATTGGGAGGAGCTGGCCCATACCTTCTTGACACAATATAGCTTTCAGGCACAGATGGCCCCTGATAGATATCAAATGACAAAAATCAAGAAGCAACCAAGGGAAACCTTCAGGGACTATGCCCAACGATGGAGGGGTATGGCCGCACAAGTGAATCCTCCAATGAGTGAGTCAGAGATGGTAATGACCTTCGTGGATATACAGGAAGCACCTTATTATGAGCGGGTCATATCGGGGATTGGAAGACCTTTCGCCGAGATGATAAAACATGGAGAAATGGTGGATATGGGGTTGAAATCGGGTAAAATCCGGGACTTCACAGCTCTTGAAACGGCTGCGGAACAAATCCAAAGTGGGAATTATGGCAGTACTTCCCGCAGGCCCCAAAAGCGAAAAGAGGAAGATGTCTCTCTCGTGCTGCAGGGATCATCTAGGAAAGTGGAGAATAGCCCTCCTGTACAAATACAGAGATTTATGCCGCCCCGACAACCCAATTTTGATAATCCCAGAACGGACGGACGAAGGAGGTTTGAGACCACACAGAGGCGGGTATTCACCCCGCTTGGGGATCCTCTTGAGCAGATTTTGGCAATATTGATATCACAGAGGAAGATTGTCGATTTGGCACCTCCATGTGACCCGAAGGGAAGAAAATTTGACCCCAGTAAAAAGTGTGCATATCATTCGGGTTCCCCGGGTCATGACACTCAGGAATGTTGGACGCTGAAACACATAATTCAAAACCTGATTGATAGCGGGGAAATCGTGGTGGAGCAGCCCGAGCCGCCAAACGTTAAAATCAATCCCCTACCGAAGCATGATGGGGGAGGGGTCAATATGGTGGAAGCCATCGAAACCGAAGGACCGCCAAGGCGAAATTATATGATAGGGATTTATGGGATGGTTGGCATGACGGGTAGTCAGGAGAATATGCAGGGGGCACCGATTAGGTTGACGGGTGCAAGCCGGAGTATCACAGGGGGGCCTATCAAGTTAGCGGCTCCAAAACCTCTCATCATCGCAGCAAGACCACAGATCCCTATTTGCAATCTAAAAACAGTACCGTGGAACTACGGGGGTGTATTAGAGGAGGCGGCCAGTTGTGCTTCCGTAACATCAAAGGGGAATCCCTTGTATCTTCCAGGAAGAGTCCTCAAGAGTAAGAGAAAAGAGAACGAGAGGATATCCGAGGAAAAAGCCGTGGAGTTCTTGGAAAAGATGGATCATCCGGAAGTAAGGGGGATCAGGACGGTGAGCGAGGAATTGACTCTAACGTCGATCATGGATTTGGTGTTATCGTCCAGCGACCACTGCAGAATCTTGGCCAAAGTCCTAGGGGAGGCTCACATTCCCAAGACAATTAGCCAAGAAAGTTTCGGCCGCCTAGTGGACCATCTGCTAGAGAACAATGTGCTATCATTCACAGATGATGATATCCCGAAAGAGGGAAGGGGGCATCGGAGACCGCTGCACATCGCAGTGATCTCATCAGGGTATGTCATGAATGGGGTGCTGATTGATGGGGGATCAGCACTGAATATTTGTCCCCTCAGTACACTGAGGAAAATGAACATTAATCCCAAGCGCTTGCGGGCCAGTCACGTGGTGGTGCGAGCCTTCGATGGATCCCGGAAGGATACATTGGGAGAAATAGAGTTGCCCGTGGAGATAGGGCCGTGTACTTTTGATATTTCCTTTCAGGTCCTGGATATCTCCGCCAGTTATAACATGTTATTGGGAAGACCATGGATACATATGGCTGGGGCAGTTCCCTCTACACTACACCAACAAATCAAGTTCATCGTCAGCGGGAATCTGGTAACAATCTCCGCAGAGCGTAATGACCCTTTCCCGTCCAAGAATGGTCTGCCAGTAATCAATGTGGACGAATCCGCGGCGCCTGCCTGTTTTCAAGCACTGGAAATCAGCTCTCCCCACTATAGAGGTCTGGGAGCTCCAGCCATAAAATCGAAAGCCTCCCCTGAGCTCACCTTCGTTGCTAGAGAAATGATGAAGATGAAGTTTCAACCTGGGCAGGGGTTGGGAAGAGACAGCCAAGGAATTTCCACGCCTATTCAACTGCCCAACCAGACAGGCAGGGCAGGGTTGGGATATCATGGAGGCATAGAGCGGAACCACTCGCGAAGGGAAATCCCATTTCGATCGACCGGAATCCTAATGCCGAAGGTCCACAATGAACAAGGGACAGACGAGCCCGTGTCCGAATTAGAAGGTAAAGAATTAACTCCTGCGGATGATGAGGCAGTCAAAAGGAAGAGTTTCCTGCGGGAGGTCATGCAGCAGTTCGAAACCAAATGCTATATCTCTGGACCATCAATGAACATTGGAGAGGGGAAGGATACGGCCACAACGTCGGGGGCCCAACAGAGTGTGCCTGTCATCGATTGGGCAGGGTTAGTTATCCCTAACAATGCTATGAGGGAGGACCGATACGATGTGGCGGTAGTCGTCAAGGAAGTCTCTGGTGCACAGCTGCCTGTCGTATGTCGCATCCCGACTAATCTGACCACCGATAACTGGACGGTGGAGCCAATAATATCCAGACAAGGGTAAAGCACGGTGTCGGGGTGGTAGACCCCGGAGAGTGGGAGATGAATGTCTACCAGTTTTGGTTCTTTATTTTATATTTTGCATAACTATGTTAGTTTGTCATGTTATTTTAAGAGCGACCATTGTGGAAAGATGAATTATATATATGACAGTATTTTGTTTCAATGTCAGGTGTACCAATTTGAGTATTCCTTGCTTAACAAGCGATCCCTCAAATTTGAATGATGACTATGATTTTGATATCGAGCTGGATTTCGATTTAATGGGTATTGAGCAGGACGAGACAGATTACGATGACGCGCCTGACGAGATCAAAGGGTGGGTCGAGGATAAACCCAAACCCAACTTAGACCAAACCGTCACCATAAATATCGGAACCCCTGACCAACCCAAAGAGCTCAAGATCGGGACAGACCTGACCCCTAACCAGAAAGTAGAAATGACCAAATTGCTACGCCAGTATGAGGATGTGTTCGCCTGGTCTCATGAGGACATGATCGGATTATCCACCGACATTGTGGTACACCAGCTGCCCATCAAGGAGGGTTTCAAGCCCGTCAAGCAAAAACTAAGAAAGCTAAAACCGGAATGGAGCTTGAAGGTAAAGGAGGAGATCATCAAACAGTTCAGGGCTGGAATCATCATGGTGTCCACCTACCCAGAATGGTTGTCCAATGTGGTCCCAGTGGCTAAGCCTGGAGGAAAGGTGAGGGTATGTGTTGACTATAGAGATCTGAACAAGGCCAGTCTCAAGGATAATTTCCCAGTACCTTTTATACACATATTGGTGGATAACACAGCCCAATACGAGATGTACTCTTTCGTTGATTGCTTTGCGGGGTATCATCAGATAATGGTGGCAGAGGAGGACCGGGAGAAAACAGCCTTCATCACCCCTTGGGGCACTTTCTGCTATAGACGGTTGGCTTTCGGTCTCACAAATGCAGGGGCTACTTATCAAAGAGCTATGATGGCCCTGTTCCACGATATGATGCACAAGGAGATAGAGGTCTACGTAGATGACATTATCGTGAAGTCAAAGATAGAATCTGATCATGTGACCCATCTCCAAAAGCTATTTGACCGGCTCAGAAAATATAATTTAAGGCTCAATCCGGCAAAGTGTGCTTTCGGAGTGCAATCGGGCAAACTCTTGGGATTCCTGGTTAGTGATCGTGGCATCGAGTTGGATCCGGCCAAGATTAAGGCCATTGTGGATATGCCGGCACCCCGCACTGAAAAGGAAATAAGAGGATTTCTAGGAAGAATAAATTTCATCAGCCGCTTCATATCCCATTTGACAACCACGTGCGAGCCAATTTTCAAGCTGTTAAGAAAAGATGTCTCCCAAGAATGGAATGAGCAATGCCAGGAAGCCTTTCAGATCATTAAGAAGCAGCTGACGGAATCACCCGTGCTGGTACCCCCGAAGGATGAGATCCCTCTATTCATGTATATATCAGTCAATGACATTGCGATGGGCTGTATGCTGGGGCAGAAGAATGAATCAGGCAAAGAGCAGGCCATTTATTACCTCAGCAAGAGATTTAGCCGATGTGAACAGAATTACACCCCTATCGAAAGGACCTGTTGTGCTTTGGCTTGGGCTGCAATGAGATTACAACATTATCTCCACGGGCACACCACGTACCTGATATCAAGGATGGATCCCCTGAAATATATCTTTGAACGGCCCATGCTGAATTGTCGACTTTCAAGATGGCAGTTAATCTTACAGCAGTTCGACATTGTATACGTAACTCAGAAAGCCATGAAGGGGCAGGGAATTGCAGATCAATTGGCAGAAGCGCCATCAGGGGGAATGGAGCCTTTAGACACTCCTTTGCCGGGCGAAGACGTATTCTGGATCTTGCGCGCGAGGGAGGATGACGAGGGGCAGTTCTGGAAATTGTATTTTGATGGTGCCATGAATGCGGAGGGGGCAGGAGCCGGAGCAGTCCTGGTCTCTATCACAGGAGAGCAATACCCCGTAGCCACTAAATTACAGTTCAGTAACTCAAACAACACAGCTGAGTATGAGGGATGTATATTGGGACTCCGTTTGGCTCGCGATATGGGGGTGAAAAGGTTAGCAGTGTTCGGGGATTCGGAGCTGGTAATCAGACAAGCGATCGGGGTGTACAGCACTAAAGAGCTCCGGTTGCTTCCATACCACCGTTGTGTTATCCAACTGATGCAAGAGTTCGAAGATATCGCTTTCCGACACATCCCCAAGGGACGGAATGATTTCGCCGATGCATTGGCGACTTTAGCTTCTCTAGTCCACACAATCAAGAGCAGGAACGTTCCACAGATAGAAATAGCAGTGCAGAACGCCCCGGCATACGAGGAGCACGTGGCGGTACTATCGGACGAGGGGGTTCTGCCAAAGCAGCCTTGGTATCACGACATAAGGGAATATCTGAGGGATAGATCCATTCCCGACCAAGCCAGCCGAGCGGAGAGGTTGAGAATTCAAAAGATGGCAATGAAATTTTATCTGAGCGGAGATTCACTGTACAAGAGGGATGCCAATTTGGGATTGCTACGATGTGTAAATGAAATGCAGGCCCAAAAGATTATGGACGAAATACATGGTGGAGTGTGTGGGCCACACATGAGTGGGCCGATGCTGGCCAAGAAGATCTTGAGAACGGGGCATTACTGGTTGACGCTGAAAGCCGACTGTGATGATCACGTCAAGCGGTGTTTACCAATGCCAGGCGCACGGTAATGTTATCCATGCGCCTCCCAATGAACTGCACTGTATGACCTCCCCTTGGCCATTCTCAATGTGGGGTATGGATGTGATCGGACCAATAGAGCCCAAAGCAAGCAACGGCCACTGATTTATATTCGTCATGATCGATTACTTCACTAAATGGGTAGAAGCAGCTTCTTTCCCCAAAGTAACTCAGGAGATCATCGTCGGTTTCATCAGGAATAATGTCATTTGCCGATACGGGCAACCTGAGGTTTTAGTCTCTGACAATGCCAAGAATTTGAACAATACCCTCATGAAGGGATTATGCGACCAGTTTAAGATCAAACACCTCAATTCTGTCATTTACCGTCCTAAGATGAATGGGGCAGTGGAAGCTGCAAATAAGAATATCAAGAAGATCATGGCGAAAATGTCCGTTAATCATCGGGGATGGCCGAATCTGCTACCTCTCACCTTGCTGGCGTACAGAACGTCGGTACGTACTTCTACAGGGGCAACCCCGTACGCTCTGGTATACGGAATGGAAGCGGTTCTGCCAGTTGAGGTTGAGATGGCGTCCCTCAGAATCTTGATTGATGCTCAGATAAACGAGGAGGATTGGATGCAAAGTCGGTACGACTAATTGGCCCTAATTGATGAAAGGAGGGTGGCCGCTGTGTTGCACGGTCAGTTATATCAGCAAAGGATCTCCCGATCATACGACAAGAAGATAAGACCTCGAAAATTCAAAGAAAATGATCTAGTGTTAAAGAGAGTCATGCCTTGTCAAGACGAAGCCAAAGGGAAGTTTGCCCCGAATTGGGAAGGACCATTCGTGATTAAGAAAGTGCTATCCGGAGGAGCCCTCATACTGCAGGATATGGATGGGGAGGTGTTTCCACAACCCCTCAATTCCGACTCGGTGAAACGGTTCTATGCATAAAAAAAAAAAAAAAAAAAAAAAAAAAAGGAAAAAAAAAAAAAAAGATATCTCTCATCATTTTTTCTCCTCGTTCTTTGGAAGAACGAACTACGTAGGACCTGATCTCCCGACTTGTGGGGGTACGTAGGCAGCCATCATGGCACGGTCCCATGCCTTACAAAATAACACTTTCTTCCATCAAACCGATTCCCAATAGCCAGAAAAACCTTCCTATACCCTCGAAACTTTTCCGAAACCAGCCACCTGATCAGCTTCATCTTAAAGTGACCTAACCCTAACCCAACCAAGCAGTTAGCCCAAATCTAAGACTCAGCCGATGAAATCGACAGGAGGTGCGGCAATATCTGACAAATCCCCATCAAGACTTGAGAAGAGAAAAAAGCGAGATATCAAAATCATGGTTAACGGGATAAAATGAGGGTCCAATGAAAGGCAACGATACGACAAAAGGGAGGGGGGAAAACGACTAAATCTAAATACTTGTCTATATAAATAGGTCATTTTGTTACAAGGTTTCTCTTTTTGATAACCGATGAAACTGACATAGTCTATGCAGGAAATAAAATGATCTACCAATCTGAAACTAATCAAAGCAGGATGGATTAAGTGGTGGATAGATCTGAGGCATCGGCATTCCCGGCAATTTGTTGCCCCATCATGTCGACGCGATCCAATAAGCAATGGCTCGGCTAAACGGTCTCAGAGTGAGCATCTATAATTGCCTTAGTCTGCAATACAATGGCGTCTCTATCAGCAAAAACAACAAACCCTGGGAAGGGCTGAGATCCACGCGAACCACAACAAGATGGTAAGCAACCCTGGGAAGGGCTGGTATCCACAAAAAGAAAAAAAAGACAAAAACAACAAACCCTGGGAAGGGCTGAGATCCAAGCAAACCGCGACAGAGTGGTGAACAAACCTGGGAAGGCATCCAAGCAAACCGCGACAGAGTGGTGAGCAAACCCTGGGAAGGGCTGAGATCCACGCGAACCACAACCAGATGGTGAGCAACCCTGGGAAGGGCTGGTATCCACAAAAAGAAAAAAAAAGACAAAAAACAACAAACCCTGGGAAGGGCTGAGATCCAAGCAAACCGCGACAGAGTGGTGAGCAAACCTGGGAAGGCATCCAAGCAAACCGCGACAGAGTGGTGAGCAAACCCTGGGAAGGGCTGAGATCCACGCGAACCACAACCAGATGGTGAGAAACCCTAGGAAGGGCTGGTATCCACAAAAAGAAAAACAAAAGACAAAAAAACAACAAACCCTGGGAAGGGCTGAGATCCAAGCAAACCGCGACAGAGTGGTGAGCAAACCTGGGAAGGCATCCAAGCAAACCGCGACAGAGTAGTGAGCAAACCCTGGGAAGGGCTGAGATCCAAGCGAACCACAACCAGATGGTGAGCAACCTTGGGAAGGGCTGGTATCCACAAAAAAAAAAAGAGACAAAAACAACAAACCCTGGGAAGGGCTGAGATCCAAGCAAACCGCGACAGAGTGGTGAGCAAACCTGGGAAGGCATCCAAGCAAACCGCGACATAGTGGTGAGCAAACCCTGGGAAGGGCTGAGATCCACGCGAACCACAACAAGATGGTGAGCAACCCTGGGAAGGGCTGGTATCCACAAAAAGAAAAAAAAAAGAAAAAAAACAACAAACCCTGGGAAGGGCTGAGATCCAAGCAAACCGCGACAGAGTGGTGAGCAAACCTGGGAAGGCATCCAAGCAAACCGCGACAGAGTGGTGAGCAAACCCTGGGAAGGGCTGAGATCCACGCGAACCACAACAAGATGGTGAGCAACCCTGGGAAGGGCTGATATCCACAAAAAAAAAAAGACAAAAAACAACAAACCCTGGGAAGGGCTGAGATCCAAGCAAACCGCGACAGAGTGGTGAGCAAACCTGGGAAGGCATCCAACCAAAACAAAAACCCTGGGAAGGGCTGAGATCCAAACTAACACCCTGGGAAGGGCTGAGATCCAAACTAACACCCTGGGAAGGGCTAAGATCCAAACAAACCACAACCCTGGGAAGGGCTAAGATCCAAACCAACAACAACCCTGGGAAGGGCTGAGATCCAAGCAAATCACGTACGTATTGTCATTCTTGTGCACTGTCATTCATGCATCGAGTGTCTATTCTTTATCCTGTTCATTTCATTCATCATTGCATAAACATGATAAAGAGGGGCAGCTGTAGACACCCGATTTTTGCATTTCCTATACTAACCCTGACAGGAGGGCAAAATCGTCAATTGACCCGGCACACGAGAATAAAGGGTGGACATAAAGACGAACCCTCAAAACCACCACGACGGGATGATATTGAAGCCGACACGACAACAAGCGAATGTCGGGAATCAGTTATTGATCACTGTGCTTGCCCGGATGACCTGGCACATTTCCCGACGGGTTCCGGACTGCCGAGCGCAAACCCGTCAGCGGAAACCAACGGTACGACACGAAAATCGAGACGAGGCACAGAAAACGAGAAAATCAGCACAGTTAGCCGCAGATCAATTCGCGGCCAAGGACGGAACTCGAGGCAGCACGGGACTCGAAGAGCACGGGACTCGAGCGCGGCTGGGGGGAGAACCAAGGGCCAGCCGCAGATATATCTGCGGCCAGCCGCAGATATATCTGCGGCCAGCCGCAGATAGATCTGCGGCTGCCCTTGGCAGTGCTTTATTAGGCCAGTTCGCATACAGGAAGAGGGAAAGAGGGGAGAAACATTCAGCAGCAGCAGCAGCTCGGTAGGAACAAAAAACAGCAGCAAAACAAGAGCAATTAGGAGAGGAAAAGAGTGAAAAAGAGTGAGGAATTGTACCAAATTTGTGAGATTATATTCCATATTCTCTACTCTACTCAATACACAAATTCACACATATTGTGGGGATTAATTGCAAGGTGAAAAACCCTTTGTTCTTGGCATTTTGTTATACCATTTTGTTAATCTTTTGGTCATCCGAATCACCTTAAACGTAGTTTTTTTCTTATATGTTATTGTGAAGCCATGGGTTAGGGACTATTGGTGAGGGTCTCATCGGAATGAAATTCCCCCTAATAGCCCGATGATATCCGTTTGGTGCAACTCTTAGCTATTATGGTATGGTATCATTCATAGTGTATTTCGATCGTCATTGTAAGATATCCTAGAGTGTCAGGCATCCCGTTGTTGTTTATTTTCGTTATATCCATTTGGTGGTTATGCAATAAGTTCGGATGTGAGCCTAGGAATGCGACCCCGTGGTCCAAATCCGATGATGGACATTTTTGAATGTATGTAATCGGGTGGATGCATCCGTTATTGTAAATATGTAATCGTCGGGCCTTAAGACGACGCCAAGGCGATAATCGTGCTTAAGGCCCCGAAATAGTGAAACTTGTGATTGTGGGCGTTTGGGGTTATTTTGATGGCTTACATGCCCATGAATAGCCTCGACGCGTGTTTATGCTTGATTGGATTTTGGGACATGAAAAAATGATTTCAAAGATTAAACGATGAAGGTTTTTTTCTTAAAATCAAGCAAACTAGGAGGTTAGCATCACGTAGCTAAAAAATTGGAGGTGTTAATGAATGTCGATTTCTATTAAACGAGAAGGCTAAAGAAAGTCGTTTTCAAATGTCACAAAAATGGTTTTATAAAATAAGACAACGTTTTATTAAATCTTGGTGCGTAGGGTGAAAGATATCCTAGAAGTTGCCCATCATTTTATGAAAGCAATGTATAGATTTCGATTCCTATTTTCACGAAGGTCTAAAACTTTTGTTTTGCCAAAACGACACCTAAGGAAAATCTCATAGTTTTGCCAACTAAAATCAAACCTTTCTCGCAAAGCTTTCTCGTTTAAGCCGATGGACATTCTAAGGCATTCTCAAAAGAAAAACACAATTTTCCCTAAATAGTCCAAATGATTCTTTTATGCAAACTCACCACAACATTTACATAGGCACACACACACACACACGCGCACCCACACATTTTAGGAATTAAAGGATAGGAAAAGCATCAAGATTGCGGTAACCGTGCTTCACGGAAGTCGAGGGGTGCCTAACACCTTCCCCTCACTTAAGCAAGCCCCCGAACTCTATGAATCTCGATTCGCAGACCAATTAATTCGGAGTCACATATGAGCCAGCGATTTATAAAAAATGAAAACTCGGATGAGTTGGTACATCCATTTCAAATATACCAACTGGCGACTCTGGTTAAATTGGCTCATCATAAAAACAATCTTTAAAAAACCCCGTCGACATTTAATGCCGATCTTTTCCAAAAAAATCATTCAACCAAAAGGCTAAAATTGGAAAAGACAAAAGAGACGAGAAAAACCCGGCGTCGACAGCATTTATGGACATGATGAACAGAGTGTTCAAGCAAGACCTAGATAAATTTATTGTCATTTTCATAGATGACATTCTAGTCTACTCGAAGATGGAGGAGGAACACGCTGAGCATTTGAGGATAGCCCTGGAAACGCTGAGAAGGGAGAAGCTATATGCAAAGTTTTCCAAGTGTGAATTTTGGCTACAAAGGATGCAGTTCTTGGGGCACGTTATTAACAAGGATGGTGTATCACTGGATCCTACGAAGGTAGAAGCAGTAATAAACTAGGAGCAGCCAAATACGCCGACAGAAGTCCGAAGTTTCTTGGGTTTAGCGGGTTACTATTGGAGGTTTATTCAGAACTTTTCAAAGATAGCGACACCGTTGACAAGTTTATCAAGGAAGACTGTGAAGTTTGTATGGACGAATAAGTGCGAAGAGAGGTTCTTGGAGTTGAAGAAGAAACTTAGTGAAGCACCTATGTTATCACTACCAGATAATACAGGGGGATTTGTGGTGTATAGTGATGCGACACACAAAGGCCTTGGGTGCGTATTAATGTAGCATGGAAAGGTCATTGCGTACGCATCACGGCAACTGAAGGACTATGAGAAGGGGTATCTAACTCATGACCTGGAACTAGCGGCAATGGTGTTTGCTTTGAAGATTTGGAGGCACTATCTGTATGGGGAGAAGTGTGAGATATATACAGACCACAAAAGTCTGAAGTATATCTTCACTCAAAAGGAACTAAACATGAGACATAGGTGATGGTTGAAGTTGATCAAGGACTATGATTGTGAGATTTTATACCATCCCGGTAAGGCCAATGTAGTAGCTGATGCTCTAAGTAGCAAGGGCAGAGATAAGTTGATGATGCTGACAACTCAAGAAGAACTGATAAAGGACATGGAAAGACTGGAGTTAGAAGTCAAGTATCCGATAAATGCAGACGAGAAACTGTTAGCAGTGGAGACGAGTCTGACCTTATTAGATAGGATAAAGGAGGCTTAGGGAAAGGATGATGAATGTGTTGCCATAAGGGAGCGAATCTCTGAAGGAGAGGACCTAAAGTACAAAACTGATAGCACGTGACTGCTAAGATTTGAAGGGAGGATCTAAATACCGATGGTTCCGGAGTTGAGAGAAGAGATTCTGCAAGAAGCTCATTCTACAAGGTATTCGCTACACCCGAGAAGTACTAAGATGTATCTGGATTTGCGCCAGTACTTTTGGTGGCCGAACATGAAGAGGGAGGTCGTGGAATGTGTTGGGCGATGTTTGACATGTCAGAGGGTAAAAGCAGAACATCCAAAACCGGGTGGGTTGCTATAACCGCTGGAGATTCCGGAGTGGAAGTGGGAGCATATCACGATGGATTTTGTGACGGGGCTTCCACCAACTCAGAAGGGTTACGACGCGATCTGGGTGATCGTGGATCATTTAACTATATCTGCACATTTTTTATCGATCAAGATAAGGTACAATCTGGAGCAACTAGCAAAGTTATATATGAAAGAAATTGTATCGCGACATGGAGTGTCGGTATCTATTGTGTCTGATAGGGATCCGCATTTCACGTCGAATTTCTGGAAGAGCTTACAAGAAAGGTTGGGAACCCAGTTAAGGTTGAGTACGACGTATCATCCTCAAACAAATGGGCAAAGCGAATGAACGATACAGACACTTAAAGACATGCTTAAAGCATGTGTGATGGATTTTAAAGGCAGCTGGGATGTTCACCTACATTGGTGGAGTTTGCCTATAATAACAGTTATCATGCAAGTATTGACATGCCGCCATATGAAGCATTATACGGGAGGAAGTGTCGAACACCTCTGTGTTGGGATGAAGTTGGTGAACGGAGACTGTTGGGGCCTGAATTAGTGCAGCATACCGTGGATGTCATCAAAATGATAAGAGCTCATTTGGTAGCGGCTCAGGACCGCTAGAAGAAATATGTCGATTTATATCGTTAGAAACGAGACTTTGAAGTTGGAAGTTTTGTATTTTTGAAGGTATCTCCCTGGAAGGGGGATATCAGGTTTGAGAAAAAGGGAAAATTGAGTCCCAGGTTCGTAGGACCCATTTGAAGTTTTAAAGAGGGTAGGTGAAGTGGCGTACGAGGTAGCTTTACCTCCTAAACTTGAGCACATTCACAATGTGTTTCACGTTTCTGTATTACGGCCGTATAAACTCGACTACAAGCATGTGATATCCTATGAACCGATTCAACTTGAGCAAGACTTGTCCTATGAAGAGTTTCATGTCCAGATATTAGATAGGGAGGAGCAGACGTTAAGAAACAAGGTGATCCATTCGGTCAAAGTACTTTGGAGGAGCCACACGGCTGAAGAAGCTACGTGGGAACTGGAAGAGAAGATGAGAAAGAATTATCCGCGTCTTTTTTAGTGAACACATGTTAAGTTTTTCGTGCCTAGGTTCTAATTCTGGGGACAAAATTCTTATAAGGGGGGGGGGGAGGATATAACGACCGTGAATTCTGGATAGCCTTGTAATTCGAATTTATGTATATTATGAATTATAGTAACATTATTTTGTGTTACGTGTTTAAAGGTTGTGTGACAACCAGTATTATGTGAATACATGAATTTTACGTGTTATAGTTTCGTATAAGTGAATGAATTGATTTCGCGTATTATCGCTAATTCGCTATTCACGATGTACTATTCACGGGCACTATTCATGCCAAAAAATTTTACGTCGTTTTCGATTTCTAAAAAATTTCGTTAAAGCGTGTATGTGATGAGATAATTTTTTCAAACGTTAGAATATTTATTTGAGCTCGTTAGTGATTTAATTTGTATCCCAACTGTTTTATATGGGTGTTCCGAATAAATGGACAAACCCCGTATTTATTATTTTTACCCATCCCAATATTTTATGGGATAACCCATTTTAATTATGGGTAGAGTTATTGAGCAAATTTGGTTCAAATGAGGGAGTATTCGGTTATGGGAGAGACCAAATTAGTGTATTAATTTTCCTTGTTACTTAATGAGGGAACCAACCTAACTCCATGAACCAATAAGATGAGAGAATGGAGAGCATGGTCGGCAGGTGTAGCAAATTGTTGGGCACCATGTATGGGAATTTCCTTATGGCCAACATTCTCCTCTATAACAATTCCAAGGGAGCTCGGGTGCTGCACTCCCTCATTTCTCCCGAAGCCTCCACGTAATCTCCCATCTGTAAGACCCCAAATTTATGAAATAAAAGTTTATTATTTTCTTTATGATTATTTTTCTAAATAGTGAAGTGCTTAATTCTTATAAATGATAGTTAAGGGTGTTATATGCAAATTATCTGATAAATAGTATGTCGGGGAATATTCCTTTTGTCGGGGAATATTCTTTCTGTCAGAGAATATTATATTTGGTACCGTACGACGGCGCCGAAATGGCAATATTGTCAACGATAGTGGGCCCCACAACGGGTTAACTGTCGGATATAGAAAGTGATAGAAATTGGCGGCAAAACTTTAACCGATAACTGTTGAAATACCCGATGATAAAAAGAACAGTAAAACGCGTTACTCCACAGTAGCACACGTTATTCCACAGTAGCTCACGATGTTGCACAGTGTTTTATATTATTGATTCAATAATTGATAAAGTAGCAATAACACAGTATCTTTATTCACTAATTGTTAAATAGTATCTGCATAATATATTTTACTATTTGCCACGACACTGTAACTCATATCATTTGATAGGATATTTTAGCGTTATTGACAATGTCTAGAAATTCTGTCAAGGAAAGGAGTTATTTAATTGCGCGCCATTTTTATGGAAGGCCCCCTCTTTCCTGGGAATAATCTGGTTGTCAGTATTGCGAATATATGCTATCTGTGATATTAATACATTTAACACAATAATACAGAAAAAGGATTTATTGTGATAATGGAGTTATTTTTAGAATGATTTTATCTTTTTGATAATGGAATTATCTTTTGATAATGGAAGAAAAAATAGATGGATGATATAAATGAAAGAAAAAATAGATGGATGATATAAATGGAAGAAAAAATGGATAGATGATATAAAAAGAATATGTCAAGGGTATAAGAGTAATAAACCAAGAAAATTTAGGGAAAAGACTAAAATGCCCTCACCTTGATTTTCCTATAAATAGGGAGTGTTTGCTTAAGAAATTTTCACACCTTCATTGCTTATACTTTCTCTCTCTCTCTAAATTCCTCAAGTTCTCTTAGTGTGCTAGGCTATTGTGAGTATTTGTGAGAATACTAATATTATCCGAAGTTAGTAAAATTCATAGAAAGTAACATCCAGTCTTTTGTTAACGAAGGTAGGGAATATCATTTCTTTCATACTCATATATAATATCATTACTTTCATGTTCGTAAGTGATATTATACTCATAAATGTTGTTATTCATTCTGTATTAATTTGTGGGGATAACCTGTCCGTGCGGTATGACGCATGCCTGGTGAATATCCTTTTATATTCATTCCTTATTATTCTATGGGAATAACCTGTATGTACGAGTGTCGTACCTGGTGAATACCCTTTGTATTCATTCCTTATTATTTTGTGGGGATAACCTGTATGTACAAGTGTCGTACCTGGTGAATAACCCTTTGTATTCATTCTTTATAAATCTGTGGGTATAACCTGTCCGTGCGGATTGACGCATGCCTGGTGAATAACCCTTTGTATTCATTACTTATTAATCATTTGTGGAAATAACCTGTCTATGCGAATTATCGCATGACGGGTGAAAATTCATTTGCAGTTTCATATAGTCTGTTATACTTGTATAACGTATCATTTCTTTTGTACTCTTTAAGGGATATCTTTTTCTTTCACATATCTCCATTTATGATAAGAAATATTTGTTTGTTTCCAAAACCTTATTTTTAAATAGAGAAAATCCCTGAAAATTAGTAGAATATCCTTAATAGTTTGTGCTTCATCTAATATCTTTTCACTTGAATCTTTCTATTTCATTTTATACGTTATAGTTGAAGCATGAAATAATTTCTTGAATATCATTCTTGAATTTGACTCCACAATTTGGTCATCGTGTTGGCAATTTGGTCAATCTTTGATACTGATTAAATTATAGAGCTTTTCTTATCCTTAATCTCACTGTATCATTGTCATCATCCTCATCCTCATACTTAAATTGTGGTATTAGTTCTCTTTGGCCCGTAGTGCAAAGATGAACTGGCGTGACATGATTTTGACCAAACTGTGTATTGGTATAATCATGACTTTTTGTGTTACAAATAAAGGCGTATGGTGAAAGTTCTCTTTGGCCGGTAGTGCAAAGATGAACTGGCATTTGGCATGATCATGACCAGTGATGTTACAAATAAATATCTTTGGCACGTAGTGCAAAGAGAGGCTGTTGAATAATAAATTGTTGATTTGGTTGTTCATAAACAGGAATTGTTGATTGGTATTACAGGGATAAAATATTGGTGGCGATCCTTTAACTTATAGATGATGGTAGATATTATAATCTACTTGACTCTTTTAATGGATTGTTCGTTCCGCTGCAGTTGTTGTTGTTGAACAAATATAATATCTTTAAATCTCTGATTTATTATTGTTGAAGACTAGAGATAATTTTTATTCTTCTTTATCTTAGTCATGATATTTTCTACTGGGCTATTTGAGCTCACCCTTTTCAGTTTTGTCCCATTGTTCTTCTCAGGAAAGGAAAATGTAGCTGCGACTAGCCGGGGAGTGGAGTGATGGTTCGAGTTAGTGGTTCTCCTCATCAAGTTATAGCATAGTTTAATAATAATTGTACTGGAGACTTAAAGCGTGTGTTGCCGTCTTTTTACGGCGTTGTAATAATTTGGGTTTGGATACTGTGGTACCATACGGTACGATATTTATTTGGAAAGTCACAGTATATGTTTGGTCGTATTTTGCACGACAAATATTAGTTGTATATGGGAAAATTCGTATTTGTATTTGTATTTTTGTAGAATGTTATTGGCGACTCAAAATGGGTTGTGTGGACCTATTTTGGGGGCGTCACACCATCCCATTCCAATATTCTTCCCATATCCTTCCAAATTGCTGCAGAGTTGAGAGAGAGAGAGCCATCGGAAGAAAGAAGAACGAAGGGAGAGGAGAGAAGAACTTGCAGGAGAAGAAGAGAGAGAAAGGCTTACGTAAACTTCATCTTCCCAAAGCATTCAATCCGTTTCCTTCTCTTAAATCAAGCTCAATCCATTTACTAAGAGAGGAAGGAAGCAAACTGCAGAAAACAAAGAAGAAAGAAGAAGAAGTAAGAGAGAGAGAGGTTCTAGAGAGAGAAAGGAAGAAGAAGGAACCAAGCAAAGAACAAGAACTCAAGCCAAGCCCTAGCTAATCTTCTTATCATCTATGAGGGGAGTTATAGAGGTAAATCATTAACTTAAATCCATTCCATTTGATTTGGTTGAGGTTTTCCAAGTTTTCATGGTTTTAAAGCTTATGTGCTTGTTGGTTAGTTCTTGTTGTGATTCTTGTTGTTGTTGTTCGTTATGGATGGTTAATAATGTTGTTAAGAGACTATATAAGCTATTAATAACATTAAAGTGGAACAAAAATGTAAGAAATCCTTACATTGGCTTAATGGAGCAAGAACAATGGATTATTGGACAAGCATAGACATTCAGACGAATTTAGAGGACTTTGTAGCTAATTTTCATGTTGGTTTAATTTGTTTGTTGTTATGATATTGTAGTTCCATGGGTTTAGAAGTTAACCTAGTTGGAATGGAGTAAAAAGGTGTAAAAACAAAGATTTGGTAATAATTTTAGTGAAGAACACTTAGAACGCCTAAAACAGAGCATGAGTTGATATTTTGGCCTAAGATTTGGCCCTATTAATGTTAATGGGTAGCTCTAAATTTTTGATATGTTGTAGCTTTATGTCTTAGGAGTCCACAGAGTCCGAAATGGACTCATTTGGACTTCTAGAGAAGAAGTTACGAAGGTTTGTAGTAAGTGTGTCAAAACAGAGCATGTTGGAAATTCGGGGAAGAACAAAACTGAGTTTGGGCATAGAGATGCTGGCTTTACGCCAGAGCTACTGACTTGGGCGTAATGACGCCGCCCAAAGGCAAATTTTGGGCGTAGCTACGCCGGGCCAAGGTTAGGCCAGAGTCAGCTTTGACCTCCTGTAGTAAAATAGGCATAACTTTCTCGTACGAACTCGGATTGAGGTGATTCAAGATGATTCGAAAAGAGGAAGAGTAGACCTACAACTTTCATTCTTTAAGTGTTTGGATTTGAGGTCTGTAGTAGGGTATATATTGGCCATCTTTAGGACTGTTGTGCGGTTAGAGCCTGTGACACCCCCAAATCTGGGTACTTAATTCCCACTGATTTGGTGTTCACTATAACATACAATCACATCTAACTACCCATAATCAAGAACAATTAAATAAACTTAAAGAATTATCTTCCCAAAATGGGTTACATCAATAATTAAAATCCCAGGTCACCACAACCTTAATACATCAAATGCGGAATATATAAAAAAAAATCTAAAACAAATCTGGTACAAATGTTCATCAATTAATTAATAAATCTAGAACTATTTCTGCATCTTGCCCTTGCCCTTACTGGTGGACGGCTCGTCCTGCTTCTCGGGCTTAGCTGAAATGATTAGTGCAAGAGTGAGCAAACAATTGCTCACAAGTATGATAACAACAATATTTAAATGAAAAGGATTTCAAATGAGGAATAACAGTCTAAGAGTTCGTTAGAAAGCTCGATTCACGGAAAGATAGACTTCAAAATATAGAAATTTTATCTGAGGGTCACAAGACCTCGAACTATGTCCTAGGTTGACAAGTATTTCTACTGTAACCTTTAACAGTCATAAAGA
Organism: Aralia elata; assembly: GCA_034770075.1. Taxonomy (NCBI): domain Eukaryota; kingdom Viridiplantae; phylum Streptophyta; class Magnoliopsida; order Apiales; family Araliaceae; genus Aralia; species Aralia elata. The sequence goes on from CM068385.1 coordinate 45,013,377, forward strand.
CTATGGACCAACATCTCGTACTCAGGGGGATCAGCCCTTTGTACAATGTATTGTGCACAAACATTTTAACGCTGTCGCGTAAGTAATCCCCTATAATAGGGTTGTTCATCTCAGTTTATCGTCTGAATCCATACCAAAAAGAAAATTGGCTTGGAACAAGTATAGAAAACATTCTAAGTCTTTGAAACGCACATCAACTAAGGACTAGCTGAATCAATAAGGTTTGCTAGTCTAGTTCTTTAGTAAAGTTTGTATTCGAAGTTTGAATGATAATCAAAGACTGAATAAATAATATCTGAAACAAAATATAATTACTCAACATGATATCAGCCTTGCTTGAATAACAATAAGCTAAGGTTAATTAATTCACTCAAAGGAAGTAAACTTGTTGAAATAATAACAAGCTTAAGAAATAGAAAACTTGCTATAATAATTTAACAAGTTTAAAGAAAGAAAACTTGCTCAACGTAAAAGTAATAAGTTGAGATAAGGAAACTTGCTATAAATAACTTTCAAGTTTAAGGGAGGAAAACTTGCCTCAAGCGTAGATTACAAATTTAAGTAATTCACGATCCTTAAAACAACCTAAACATTTAATTATAAAAATTGTAACATAATTAGTCACAAAATTAAAAGCATTTAAGGCTTGCTCTTTATCTCATTTAGCATACCATAGTCAACAAATACTAGTTTAGCAACCATCTTGGTAATACATTAGTCACATTAATAAGTTTAATTATGCATCATAACTTCCAAGAATAAAATAATAATTTTTTTTTTAAAACAGTAGTGTTTCTCGCCGGGGCGAGAAAAACTTAACAAAATTGTCGCCGGGGCGAGCCTATCGCCGGGGCGGCATTTTGCTTAACTATTTTGTCGCCGGGGCGACGATGTCGCTGGGGCGAAGAAATCAGTTCATTTCTATCGCCGGGGCGATAGACTTGACTGTCGTCTTCCCCAGCTCGCGAACCAGTGAAAACTTAGGCCAAATTTGGCCAAAATTTTCCGAATTCTACCATCCAGAAAACAAATTAGATATACCCAAACACCATATATGATATAAAACATTTACCCAACATGTTTCTAACTAATCTAAGCATTATAAAACACATAATCAATCAATTTAAAACCAAAAATTCACTGTTTTATAAAATAACCATGTTTTTGCCATTTTCATAAAACAAAACTCTGTAAATTCATTTTTCAATCAATTGAACCCATTCTTCTTGCATTATTCATGTTTTTCATCAAATAATCATAAACAATTATCAATTTACCGATTAATAACCAATTAGAGCATCAATTTTCATACATATATACAATTCATAAAGTAAACTCTGTAAAAACTAAAAACTCAATTCTAAAGCATGTTTTCATGGATTAATACCTCTAAATTAATTGTTAATCATCATATAATCATCTAACACATGCGTTCTAACATTTTTAACCAAGTAATTCATGAATTTAGCATATAAATTCATATATAGAGAAAATAAAACATAGTAAATAGTTTATACCTTCAAATTCTTAGAAATTTGATTAAGCTTCCTTGGTTTTGGAAATTCTTTCTCCAATCTCCAAGCTTCTCTCTCAAATTCTCTCTTTTCTCTCAACTCTCAAATTCTCAAGCTCTGCTCTCTGTTTTCTCTCAAACTCTGATGTTCTTCTTCTTTTCTCTCTGTTCTTCTCTTTTCTTTTCTTTCAACTGACGTACTTTTTTTTTTAAAAAAAATAAAACTGATGCAAATTAAAAACTAAAATAAAAACTGATACTTAATACAATAATAACGTATCATCAGTTATAAAATTTCAAAAGCCATAAGGCTTGTTTGGCAAAGCAAGATTAAAATAATCCATTATTCTAACTAAAGGCTTGTTTGGCAAAACACAAATAAAATAACTCATTTTTCCAACTAAAGGTCATAAGGCCTAGTTTGGAAAAACAAAATTAAAACTCCTTTCATTTATTTTAATAAACCAATATAACATATAGTTTAAAATGTCACACATTTAATTCAATTGAACTTATTATTAAATAAATTCAATTAAATATAATTAACTCAAATAATAATTTCATTTAACAAATAACAATAATACCAAATAAATTCTCTTATTCAAATAAATTATTTATTCAAATAAACCTTTTCATCATCTAATTTAATCATTAAATTAAATTAGAATAACAAATCATACTCAAATTAATATTTAACATTATTAAACGTAACATATACCCATTCCACAAAACTTAATAAATTAATAAAAATATTTATGTAACTCAATAAATATTTTTATTCAGTCACAAAAATTTGCATTCGTTACATCTTTCCCTCCTTAAAAGGATTCTGTCCCCAGAATCACAACGCAATTAAACTCGTCTGTTACATTTTCTCCCCTCCTTACAAAGATTCTGTCCCCAGAATCGCAATACAAAAGTTAAACAAATAAGTGAGGGTAATTCTGCATCATTTTATCTTCGAGTTCCCACGTAGCTTCTTCAGCACTGTGGTTCCTCCAGATTACCTTAACGGAAGGTATCACTTTATTGCGAAGCACTTGCTCTTTCCTTCCTGTCTACTATCTGTACAGGAACCTCTTCATAGGATAAATCTTGTTCAAATTGTATTGGTTCGTATTCGATTACATGCTTATAATCGGGCTTATACTGTCGTAGCACCGATATATGAAAGACATTGTGGACGTGGCCTAACTCAGGAGGTAAAGCTACCTCATAAGCGACCTCACCCACCCGTTTCAGTACTTCAAAGGGTCCAATGAATCGCGGACTTAGTTTACCCTTCTTTCCAAATCTGATTTTCCCTTTCCAGGGAGATACTTTGAGAAACACGAAGTTGCCGACCTCAAATTCGCGATTTTGTCGGTGCTGGTCAGCATACTTTTTCTGCCTGTCTTGAGCGGCTATCAGTCTGGCTCTTATTACTTGAACAATCTCAGCAGTTTGTTGCACCAGCTCGGGTCCTAATAGTCGACGTTCACCAACCTCATCCCAGCATAACGGAGTTCTGCATTTCCTTCCGTACAACGCTTCGTAGGGTGGCATGCCGATACTGGGGTGATGACTGTTGTTGTAAGCAAATTCGACCAAAGGTAAATGATTATCCCAGTTGCCCTTGAAATCCATGACACACGCTCTCAGCATGTCCTCCAACGTTTGAATTGTTCTTTCACTCTGGCCATCGGTTTGAGGATGATAGGCTGTACTCATTCGCAACTGTGTCCCCAAACAAGTTTGCAGACTCCTCCAAAACTTTGATGTGAACCGCGGATCCCTGTCTGACACTATTGATACTGGAACACCGTGCCTCGAGATAATTTCTTTGATATATAACTTCGCCAGCTGATCTAAAGTGAATCTGACTTTGATTGGTAAAAAGTGCGCTGATTTCGTCAGTCGATCCACGATGACCCATATCGCGTCATATCCCTTCTGAGTAGCTGGAAGACCTACCACGAAATCCATCGTGATATGCTCCCATTTCCATTCTGGTATCTCCAAAGGCTGTAGCAAACCACTTGGTCGTTGATGTTCTGCTTTTACTCGCTAACAGGTTAGGCACTTCGCAACACACTCAGCAACCTCTCTTTTCATGTTTGGCCACCAGAAATGTTGGCGAAGATCTTGGTACATCTTCGTACTTCCTGGGTGAACCGAAAATCTTGAACTATGGGCTTCGGTCAAAATCTCTTCTCTGATCTTTAGTTCTGCCGGAACCCAAATTCGGCCTTCGAATCTAAGCAGTCCTTCGGTGTCAACTTTGTATTTAAGCTTTTCTCCCTCAAGCGATTTTTTCGTATCTCAACACATTCCTCATCTTTGAGTTGCGCTTCCTTCACTTTTTCCACCAGAGTTGGTTGGGTTTCTATCTGAAATAATTTTTCGGTCGACTCAATCTGATTCTTCACTTCTAGTTCCAACTTAGCCATTTCCTCCACGAGCTTCTCCTGAGCGGTTAACAAAAACAATTTCTCCCGACCCTTTCTGCTCAAAGCGTCTGCAACCACATTGGCTTTTCCCGGATGGTATAGGATTTCACAATCATAGTCCTTGATTTACTCTATCCATCTCCTTTGCCGCATATTCAAATCTTTCTGTGTAAAAATATACTTCAGACTTTTATGGTCTGTGTATATTTCACACTTCTCCCCATAGAGATAGTGTCGCCAGATTTTCAGAGCAAACACCACAGCTGCTAACTCTAAGTCATGGGTCGGATACCCTTTTTCATAGTCTTTTAGTTGGCGCGATGCATATGCAATAACCTTTCCATTCTGCATCAACACACAACCAAGTCCCTTATGCGATGCGTCGCTATACACCACAAAATTTCCTGTATCATCTGGCAAAGACAATACAGGTGCCGAACTTAGTCTCTTCTTTAGTTCTTGGAAACTCTCTTCGCACTTCTCCGTCCAAACAAACTTCACTGATTTTCTTGTTAAATTCGTTAACGGAGTGGCGATTCTCGAGAAATCTTGAATAAAACGCCTATAATATCCTGCCAAACCTAGGAAACTCCTCACTTCTGACGGTGTTTTCGGCTGATCCCAGTTTATCACAGCTTCGACTTTGGATGGGTCTACCGATACTCCGTCCTTATCAATCACATGCCCAAGAAATTGTACACGTTCCAACCAAAATTCGCACTTCGAAAATTTTGCATACAATTTCTCTTTCCTTAATGCCTCTAATGTCACCCTCAAATGCTCGACGTGTTCTTCCTGAGTTTTGGAATATACGAGGATGTCGTCTATAAACACCACTACGAATTTATCCAGAAATGGTTTGAACACCCTATTCATTAAGTCCATGAATGCTGCAGGCGCATTCGTTAAACCAAATGACATAACCAAAAACTCATAGTGACCATATCTAGTCCGAAATGCCGTCTTTGGTATATCCTCCTGTCTCACCTTCAACTGATGGTACCCACTTCGTAAATCTATCTTTGAAAAGTACCTTGCCCCCTTCAGTTGATCAAACAGGTCATCGATCCTTGGCAACGGATACTTGTTTTTGATCGTGACCTTGTTCAATTCTCTATAATCAATGCAAAGACGCATTGATCCATCCTTCTTCTTAACAAACAATACCGGCGCTCCCCACGGCGAAACGCTCGGTTGAATATACTTTTTATCTAGCAACTCCTGTAGCTGCGCCATCAACTCCTTTAATTCCACTGGAGCCATTCGATACGGGGCCTTCGATATAGGGGCCGTTCCCGGTGCTAAATCAATCACAAACTCGATTTCCCTATTTGGCGGTAATCTTGGTAAATCTTCAGGAAACACGTCTATGAAATCTCTAACCACTGGTATCTCTTCCAGCTTTGCACCTTCCTTTCGTGTATCAACTATGTAGGCTAAATACCCTACACAGCCTTGCCTCAACATCTTTCTGGCCTGCATCATCGTCAGACAACTCGCTTGTCTAGGCGATTTGCTACCATAAAACACAACCTTTGACGGAGTCATAAGGTTTATACACTTCTTTTGACAATCAATAACTGCCCCATGATTAGTCAACCAATCCATACCCAATATAACGTCAAACTCCCCAAGTCGGATTGGGATTAAGTTTACCGTCGTTATCTGACCCTTAATATCTATTTGACAGTTCTTGTGGATAAGTTTAACAGGAATTATTTCCCTATTCGCAATCTCTATGTTCATAGGGTAATCTAGTTCTTCCTGGGGTAATTCTAAGTTCTTAGCAAAATCATCGGATATAAATGAGCAAGTAGCACCCGAGTCAAACAATACATAAGCATTAATATTATTGACTGGAATTATACCTGACACCACATCCTTTGACTGCACAGCGTCCTGCACTGTCATGTTGAATGTCCGAGCAGTAGATCGGCTGGGCTGCGTCGGTCCTGTTATGGTCAGATTGCCACCACCTCCGTTGTTCCCCTTTCCAGCACTAGGTCCACCTGTTGCAGTTTTCTTAGGGCAATCCCGTGCAAAATGATCCTTTAGTCCACAAATGAAGCATGCACCCTTCTTCGGATTAGGGCAGTTCGGTGCGACATGACCCTCCTGTCCACAGTTGTAGCATACCCTTTTTCCCTTTAAACAAACACCCATATGGGTCTTACCACAGGTGCTGCATACTTCCATCTTCTTCTTCAGACTACCCTGCTGACTTCCCGCGGAGTTACCTTCAGTCCACTTCCTCTTCTGGCTATTTCCCCCATGGTTACCACTAGTCTTATAATCATTCTCACTCTTCTTCTTTCTCTGCTCCTGATTATATTTGGTCAGAGCATCACTGCCTCCTTCAGCGATGATTGCCTTCTCCAGAATTGCTGCAAAAGAATTCAGCTGAAACATCGAGACTCGACTGTACAACCAGGGCTTCAATCCCTGCTCGAACCTCCTGGCCTTGCGCTCATCTGTACTTACCTGATACGGCGCAAACCTTGCCAACTCATTGAACTTAGCAGCGTATTCAGGTACCGTCATAGTACCTTGCTTCAGCTCTAGGAACTGCACCTCCATCTGGTTCTGCGCGCTTACCGGGAAGTATGTCTCGAAAAATATTTCTTTAAACCGCTCCCACGGTATTATACCCTGACCACCACGAGTTTTGTTCGCCTGCCACCAGTAGCTGGCTTCTGATTTCAGCATGAATGTCGCAAATGCCGTTTTCTGGTCTTCACCGACTCTGGCGACATCGAATACTTTCTCCATCTCCATGATCCATGTTTGAGCTTCAATCGGATTCATGGAGCCCTGAAATTCTGGAGGTCCGACAGCCTTGAAGTCTTTGAAGGTCGTGGCCTGCGCTTGGGGTTGGTTCGCAAAGGCTCCCGTTAACAAATTTACCAACTGCTGCATGGGATTAGCGTTGGCTTCTTCGTTGTTAGTAGATCCCTCGGGGGTCTGTTGACGTGTTGGTTGTCTTCTTGGAGGCATTTTACTGTTAAGAATTCTCGTTATTAAACTATTGCTCAATTACTCAAACATTTAAGTCTTAACTTAAACATTTATGAACAACACTTAAATACATAACACATCTGATAAACTTTCACATTTTATTCATTAACTGCTTAAAAACATAATAGAGATAACATCGTAGTTATTTACATCAAATCATCTATCCTGAAATCACAAAGTTCCAGGATTACATCATTATTCTATCCCATTAAATAAACTGGGATTAATCAACTTATTAACTCATAAATTTCATAATAACATAACTAATCATAATCTATGATGACATCCCACGACGTACAGCTTCCTGGCGTTCCTGCTCCATAATGCGTGTCATCATCCTACGATCCATCACATCTGGATGACGATTAGCTCGATCTTGAGCTCTGTCTATGGTAGTATGAAAAATATACTCCATCTCATCAATCTTGGCCTTCTTTGACCGCATTTCACACTCAACACGATCTGCACGATCAGCCTCCCTCAGCCAAGCTGTCTCCGCTCTCGCCCGCTTAGCTGATTCCTCTTTCAACTCATCTCGTACAATCTCATTCCTGGCTATCAACTGTCCGCGTCGATACTCAGACTGTGCTAGCCTCTGCTCAGCCTCTGCAAGACGTGAAGAAAGGTCTTGGATCTCAGCATCCTTCTGCTCTAGAGTGGTTTGACGTTCTGCAGCCTGTTCCTCTAACTCCTCCTTATCACTCTCTACATGAACCAGCTTCCACTCCACGTCTCCAAGACGTATGTCTAGCTCCACGATCTCACTGCTCTTCTGCTCCAAAGCAGTCTGTCGCTCCGCCAGCTGCCTCTCTAATTCCTCCACTCTGTCCTGCAACTCTATGTTGCGATCATACACCTGCTCGTACATCTGAACACCCAAAGTAGATAATGATATCCCCTCAGGGTCTTCCTCCTCCTCCTCAACCTCTTCAGGGTCCTCCTCAGGATCCTCCTCAGGGTCCTCCTCAGGATCAGTCTCAGGCTCATACTCGTGACCTGTAACTGTAACCAATGGAGATAGCTCCCTCTGCACTAGCTGCTCATGAACCACGTGAATATCTCGGGGCTCCTCCTCCCTAGTCTGGCTGGGCTCTCCTCTATCAGTCATCCTGACAACAAAGTTTTAAGTTTTAATTACTAATTGACAATACTCGATAGTACTCGCGAGCACATAAGTTTATTATCAAATAAGCACATAGCACATAGCACATAATCATTTTGTTGTCTTTTATGAATTTCCGTAATTCATTCCTTAGAACTCGATAAGAGTTTATCACCACTATATTCTCTATCTTCTAAAAGGCTACTACCCTAAGGTTTTCCCCACCTAAAGGTTCATAACCTACAGCTCTGATACCAACCTGTGACACCCCCAAATCTGGGTACTTAATTCCCACTGATTTGGTGTTCACTATAACATACAATCACATCTAACTACCCATAATCAAGAACAATTAAATAAACTTAAAGAATTATCTTCCCAAAATGGGTTACATCAATAATTAAAATCCCAGGTCACCACAACCTTAATACATCAAATGCGGAATATATAAAAAAAAATCTAAAACAAATCTGGTACAAATGTTCATCAATTAATTAATAAATCTAGAACTATTTCTGCATCTTGCCCTTGCCCTTACTGGTGGACGGCTCGTCCTGCTTCTCGGGCTTAGCTGAAATGATTAGTGCAAGAGTGAGCAAACAATTGCTCACAAGTATGATAACAACAATATTTAAATGAAAAGGATTTCAAATGAGGAATAACAGTCTAAGAGTTCGTTAGAAAGCTCGATTCACGGAAAGATAGACTTCAAAATATAGAAATTTTATCTGAGGGTCACAAGACCTCGAACTATGTCCTAGGTTGACAAGTATTTCTACTGTAACCTTTAACAGTCATAAAGACTATGGACCAACATCTCGTACTCAGGGGGATCAGCCCTTTGTACAATGTATTGTGCACAAACATTTTAACGCTGTCGCGTAAGTAATCCCCTATAATAGGGTTGTTCATCTCAGTTTATCGTCTGAATCCATACCAAAAAGAAAATTGGCTTGGAACAAGTATAGAAAAACATTCTAAGTCTTTGAAACGCACATCAACTAAGGACTAGCTGAATCAATAAGGTTTGCTAGTCTAGTTCTTTAGTAAAGTTTGTATTCGAAGTTTGAATGATAATCAAAGACTGAATAAATAATATCTGAAACAAAATATAATTACTCAACATGATATCAGCCTTGCTTGAATAACAATAAGCTAAGGTTAATTAATTCACTCAAAGGAAGTAAACTTGTTGAAATAATAACAAGCTTAAGAAATAGAAAACTTGCTATAATAATTTAACAAGTTTAAAGAAAGAAAACTTGCTCAACGTAAAAGTAATAAGTTGAGATAAGGAAACTTGCTATAAATAACTTTCAAGTTTAAGGGAGGAAAACTTGCCTCAAGCGTAGATTACAAATTTAAGTAATTCACGATCCTTAAACAACCTAAACATTTAATTATAAAATTGTAACATAATTAGTCACAAAATTAAAAGCATTTAAGGCTTGCTCTTTATCTCATTTAGCATACCATAGTCAACAAATACTAGTTTAGCAACCATCTTGGTAATACATTAGTCACATTAATAAGTTTAATTATGCATCATAACTTCCAAGAATAAAATAATAATTTTTTTTTTAAAACAGTAGTGTTTCTCGCCGGGGCGAGAAAAACTTAACAAAATTGTCGCCGGGGCGAGCCTATCGTCGGGGCGGCATTTTGCTTAACTATTTTGTCGCCGGGGCGACGATGTCGCTGGGGCGAAGAAATCAGTTCATTTCTATCGCCGGGGCGATAGACTTGACTGTCGTCTTCCCCAGCTCGCGAACCAGTGAAAACTTAGGCCAAATTTGGCCAAAATTTTCCGAATTCTACCATCCAGAAAACAAATTAGATATACCCAAACACCATATATGATATAAAACATTTACCCAACATGTTTCTAACTAATCTAAGCATTATAAAACACATAATCAATCAATTTAAAACCAAAAATTCACTGTTTTATAAAATAACCATGTTTTTGCCATTTTCATAAAACAAAACTCTGTAAATTCATTTTTCAATCAATTGAACCCATTCTTCTTGCATTATTCATGTTTTTCATCAAATAATCATAAACAATTATCAATTTACCGATTAATAACCAATTAGAGCATCAATTTTCATACATATATACAATTCATAAAGTAAACTCTGTAAAAACTAAAAACTCAATTCTAAAGCATGTTTTCATGGATTAATACCTCTAAATTAATTGTTAATCATCATATAATCATCTAACACATGCGTTCTAACATTTTTAACCAAGTAATTCATGAATTTAGCATATAAATTCATATATAGAGAAAATAAAACATAGTAAATAGTTTATACCTTCAAATTCTTAGAAATTTGATTAAGCTTCCTTGGTTTTGGAAATTCTTTCTCCAATCTCCAAGCTTCTCTCTCAAATTCTCTCTTTTCTCTCAACTCTCAAATTCTCAAGCTCTGCTCTCTGTTTTCTCTCAAACTCTGATGTTCTTCTTCTTTTCTCTCTGTTCTTCTCTTTTCTTTTCTTTCAACTGACGTACTTTTTTTTTTTAAAAAAAATAAAACTGATGCAAATTAAAAACTAAAATAAAAACTGATACTTAATACAATAATAACGTATCATCAGTTATAAAATTTCAAAAGCCATAAGGCTTGTTTGGCAAAGCAAGATTAAAATAATCCATTATTCTAACTAAAGGCTTGTTTGGCAAAACACAAATAAAATAACTCATTTTTCCAACTAAAGGTCATAAGGCCTAGTTTGGAAAAACAAAATTAAAACTCCTTTCATTTATTTTAATAAACCAATATAACATATAGTTTAAAATGTCACACATTTAATTCAATTGAACTTATTATTAAATAAATTCAATTAAATATAATTAACTCAAATAATAATTTCATTTAACAAATAACAATAATACCAAATAAATTCTCTTATTCAAATAAATTATTTATTCAAATAAACCTTTTCATCATCTAATTTAATCATTAAATTAAATTAGAATAACAAATCATACTCAAATTAATATTTAACATTATTAAACGTAACATATACCCATTCCACAAAACTTAATAAATTAATAAAAATATTTATATAACTCAATAAATATTTTTATTCAGTCACAAAAATTTGCATTCGTTACAGAGACAATCGGAGGGCGTCAGACATGCGCGTGTGCAACGTGCAATGTTTTCGACGCTAAGTTATGATGTTCTAAGTTCTAAACATGAATGTTATGATTTATAATGATACTTAGCCTTAACCAATGAGTATTAGATAAATCGAATGGGCGTGCTAGGCGTATGCAATTGCATGTCACTTGGGCATTCGAATAGGCAAGTTTGGCATACGGATGTGCAAGCGTCATAACGCCATAACTAGCGTGTATAACCATGTTTAATATTTTGTTTCTAATATGAATGAGACATTATAGAGTAGTATAAACCAATATTTGGTATCCATTATGTCACTAATTGTTATGTGAATGTGTACTTATATGTGTAGGATAATTGAAGAGCGTGAATTGTAATTTTGTAGCAGACGCTCGAGGCAAGTTTCCCTAACCTTACTCAAATTATATTTGAGCAGGTTTCCTATCTTATACAAATGTTGTATATTGTGCAAGTTCCCTTACCTTACCCAAGATCCTATTTGAGCAAGTATTCCATTTTATTGCAAGTTCTATCTTACTCAACATTTATATTTGAGCAAGTTCTCTTAACTTTATTCAAGTTATTTATTAAGCAAGTTCTATCTTACGCAAGTTATATTTGGACATGTATTCCATCTTATTGCAAGTTTTCCTAACTCAAATTCGAGTTATCATTTAATGGATTAATTATTAGCAATTACTCCACATCAAAGGCAATTATTGATATTCGCACCTTTTGCAATTGAGTTCTTGTTCTATTATTGAACTGTGAAATGTTTAAGTTCTTCATTCATGAACTGTTTAAGAAATAGTCTACGCCATTTATTTTGGCTAGACATGTACAGGTTATTATTTTTAAAAGCTATCCAAACGAGTAGTTGGTACGGATTTTTGGACTGAGAGAGCAACCCTTATTAGGGGATTATAATATGTCAGTTATTCAATGCAGTCAGAGTTAAATGTTATGCATATACATGGTGTACAAGAGGCTGATCCCCTCGAGTACAACTGACAAGGCCAGGTTTTTAAAAGGGTCAGTGGAATGATTGACTCTTTGGCCAAAAAGTTCATGGTCTATTGGACCACTCAGTAGTAAATAATTAATATTCACTATTTCATTTGAACTTTGATTATATTGTCAGCTATTTCTTCAATGTTCTTAAATTGTTGAACTATGCGATTATTATTCTCATTCATTCATGATATATCTTCATTATTCATTTTAAACTTGCTGAGCAAAGTAGTTGCGCGCCCTTGCTATATCATGAACCTATTACAGTTAAGCCGGAGAGTTCCAAAGCGGACAAAGGCAAAGGAAAGCTTCATGAATAGTTACATGTTGAATATTTATATGTTACTATCCCGTTTTGTAATCATGGAACCTTCTTGTATTATTAAAGTGTTTTGTGATGTATTTTATTTAAGGTTATAGACCTTGGAACCATAGTAAACCTTTTATAATGAACAATATATGTTTATTTATTCTGCATTAGTTGATCTATGTTGTTTAGAGGTGTATGGATGTACTTTATCGTGAGCACCAGATTCGAGGTATTGGTACCTGAATTTGGGGGTGTCATATCATACCACCCCTAAAGTAATAGTTAGAATGAAGTATCCAACAAAGAGATCAAGTTAATTTTAGAGAAGGTAGTGAAGCCTAGCAGGAAGGATTGGAGTTTGAGGTTGCCAGATGCACTATGGGCCTGCAAAACAGCATACAAGACTCCCATTGCTATGCCACCATATAGGATAGTATTTGGAAAACCATGTCACTTACCTGTGGAATTGGAGCATAGAGCTTTTAGGGCTATTAAGCAATGCAACATGGATATAGATCAAGCTGGAGAGCATAGGAAGCTGCAATTGCAGGAGTTAGAGGAGCTAAGAAATGAAGCCTATAACAGCCAGATCTTGAGGAAGAATTTTGTCGTGGGACAGAGAGTTCTCCTTTACCACTCAAGGCTTAAGTTATTTCCAGGTAAGTTGCGTTCTAGATGGGTTGGACCTTTTGTTATTACTAACATTTTTCATCATGGTGTAGTAGAAATTTAGAGCCCAAGTACAGGGAATGTTTTTAAGGTGAATGGTCAAAGGCTTAAACCATTCTATGAGGGCTATCAGGTAGAAGATGTTGAGGCAATTGCACTAGAGGATCCATTTTATGCAGATTGAGGAGATTGATGTCGGGCAAACGACAGTAAACAAATGCGCTGCATGGGAGGCAACCCATGATTTCAGATTTGATTCTTCTATTCCTTTTCTATTTATTAATTGCATGTTATTTAGTTACTTTTTCTTTGCATAATTTTCTTACATTGGGGACAATGTAAGGTTTGAGTGTGGGGGAGGGGTTTAGGTTATTATTTAACTTATTAGGTTATTATTTAGGATATGATATGTTAGATATGATGCTTTGAATGTGAAAAAAAAATTTGAAATTTTTTTTGACTCTACGATTGTACCCTACGATCGCAGTGTTCTGCTAAGCTTTTGAAGGTTGAAATCATAGAGTGAATATTGATGCTTATTTGTAGAATTTGATTTCATGCCTTGTTAACTGACAAATGATGATGACTTAGTTAGGATCCATGAGCTTATTTTGAATTAGAATTGCTTTGCATGAATACTTGAATATGAGATATATGTTCACTTGACTGAGTTATTTATGGGATTATACTTTGTGCACTGATCTTAAGCTTTAAAACTTGTTTAACAGCTTATGTTGTTTACAGAACCTTGTGAAAAAAATTGAAAAATTATGAAAATTATAGAATAAAAAAGTACAGATGTCTTGTGGTGGTTGAGAAGGAGCGTAAAACGCACTCACTTATAAACACATGTAGCGAGAAGGAGCGTAAAACGCACTTGCTAGGAAGCAATTAAGTGAGATGGAGCATAAAATGCACTCACTTGAAAAAAAGAAGAATATGAAAGGTGAAATGGAGCATAACATGCATTCACCTAAGGAAGTGAAAGTTACAGGATCTGATGGTTGAAAAGAATTGCAGAATATTCATGTTTTGAGTTTTTAAATCAGTGTGCATAGTTATTGTTCCATAATAGCTAAGTTGGGTATTTGTGTTAATCATGGGAGAGATATTTATGTGGATATGTCTTGATTTGGAGGATGTTCTGTGGGGAATAATAGAGTTGTTGTTGTGAGTTGGTTGATGAGGTGTTAGTCAGGTTTCTGTGATTAGTATTCAGTGATACTTTAATTGAATTTGAACCCTTTGAAAGTTTGGCTGAATGAGTCAAATAAATTTTAAGTATGATCTTTGTTCCTGTTGATAGGTACATAATGTGGGAAAATTGATAGGTACATAATATTTGATTATTTTGATTCATTTATGCTTAGTTTAGTTGTATGTTATCTGTTATATTTGCTGATTTAAGGTGTTTATAGATCTTTGGAAGAATTGGAATCATTTAGCAGATATGGAGTTTAATGTTGAGTTTTATGTTGTTTTGCAGAAGTACTCTATGATCGTTGGGTGATGGACTCTACGATGTGCACTGAAGGCTCTACAATTATGATGGATACTCTACGTTCGTAGTGTTAAAATGGCAATCTGGCAATTCTACGATTGTAGGAAGATTAAGGCAGCTCGACGACTTGACACAATACTTTACGATTGGTCTACTTCTGTTTGACGATTTGCTATTTACTCTACGTTTTCAGCTCAGCATCCTAGTTACTTTACGACTAACGAGGTTTACTCTACGATTCTAAGAGATGAGTTCCACTCTACGATTTGTCACTCTATGTATGTCTGCTGAGAGGCTCTACTCTACGATTGTATGGGTTGCCTTGCAGGTTAACTTTTGGAATCCAAGTCAAAGAAGGATTTGAGGTGCTGAAGCTTAAGGATATGATTCCTAACATGATTTGGAGATGAAGTTATACATTGAGAAGGAAGCTAAGCTGATTATGGGAAGTAGAGACTGATATGGAATTTGACTCGAACTCCAATATGGAAACTGAACCCGAATTGGAAAAGGAAACTTAAGAAGACTTGGTTATGGAAACTAAATTCTAATTTAGTTAAGGAAGCTACTTAAAGCTGGATTTCAGAGACTGACAAGGATTTATAAGCTACCATATCTGCAGAGTGAAGACTTCCAAAGTAGAATTGGATTAGAATTCTTCTAAGGTTTAGAGATTTTATCTATAAATACTTTCACTTGTAATCGTTGTGGGGGATGATTAAAGGTTTTATCATATTCTTTAGATAATTCAAAGTGTTCATAGAAGCATGTTAGGCTAGTTTTCTTTTATTCAGTTCGAAGGGGATGTTGATCCTTAGTAACAGTTTATAGTTGATTGAATATATAGTATTTATTCCTTCTACATGAAATTCATTCTTGATAATCTATTTTAACTGTTGAATATTATATAATTAACTGATTTGGTTTCTGCAGGATTAAATTGGTTAACTGATAATATCTACTAGATTAAGGGAGAGTATTACGTAATTGATATTGTTCCTAAACATAAGTAGCAGTTAGTGATACTAATTGTGGTCAAGCTTTTGGTTATTGATATGGTTATCAGAAGATAGGTTAAATAATCCGAGCTTATGTGTTTGTTGCTTGGACTAGTCTGATTCTCTAGTTCTTAATGTTACTATTATATTAAATATAGAGAGCTTATTCTAGATTGTATAATGGTTAGAATCCTGTGAAGTGCTTATTTCATTAAATGATAATCTAAGGAGAATTTCAGGGAACAGAGCATATTGTTATCTAGGGCTATTAGTTTCATTGAAGGATAAATATTGTTATATTTAGTTGCTTTATTATTGCGAAAAGGTGAAACTGAACTGGAAGAACTGAGTTGTTAATTCACTGGTTAAATCTTATTTCCTTAATTCTGTTTATGCTAATTAGTTAAACAAATTCAAAACCCCAACCTTTTATTCATTATTAAACTGTTAGAAAAATTAGGATAAATTAAAAATCAACATTATTCTCTATGGGATCGACCCTTATTACTGCTATACTAGTTTTGAGTTCGTAGAGTAGAACTAAGGCTTTTATTTTTGGCAGTACTGATGACAGCTCCCATAACACCAAAGGCACACTTCGCTGGATTGAGCTTTAAATTGTACTTCCGAAGGCGTTCGAACAACTTCTTAAAGTGGACTATGTGATCTTCCTCTTTCTTTGATTTCACAATGATATCGTCCACGTAGACTTCAATCTCCGTATGCATCATATCGTGAAATAAAGCCATCATGGCTCTCTGATAGGTAGCTCCGGCATTTGTGAGGCCGAAGGCTAGACGTCTAAAACAAAATATGCCCCAAGGGATGATGAAAGCAGTCTTTTCTCTATCTTCCTCTGCTACCATAATCTGATGATAACCTACAAAACAGTCAACAAAAGAATACATCTCGAATTGAGTTATGTTGTAGATTAGAATATGGACAAATGGCACTAGGAAGTCATCCTTGAGGCTGGCTTTATTAAGATCTCGATAATCTACATATACTCGTACTTTACCTCCTGGCTTCAGCACTGGCGCTACATTAGAGAGCTATTCTGGATAAGCAGAGACCACAATGATACCTGTGTTGTACTGCTTGATGATTTCCTCTTTAACTTTCAAGCTCCATTCTGGCTTCAGCTTCTTCAGCTTTTGCTTAACTAGTTTGAACCCTCCTTTAATTGGCAAGTGGTGGACGACTATGGATAGCCCAATCATATCTCCATGAGACTAGGCAAAAACATCTTTATATAAGGCTAAAATTTTGGTCATTTCGGCTTTTTGGTCTGGGGTAAGGTCGGTTCCTATTTGTAGTTCTTTGGGTTTATCAGGGGTTCCTATATTGATGGTAATGATATGCTCAAGGTTTGGCTTAGGTTTGTCTTTGACCCATCCTTTCATTTCCTCAGGCACCTCGTCATCATTCATCTCTTCGTATTCAATTCTCATCAAGCCAAAGTCCAGTTCTATATCGAAGTCATAATCATCTTTTAAATTTGGACAATCGTCAACAAGACTAGAATTATTTAAAATAGGACACCTGAAAATGAAGCATAAATAACTCGTCATATATAAAAACGTTTTATTACATGAGTTCCTTTGACAGATAAAAAAAATATAACCTACCAATGCATGAAAAGTAAATAAATAAGACAGAAAGCTAAATAAGTGATAAATATCCTAACACTTCCTGGGACCATGACCATCCTCCTCCAGGTACCCCTTCCTAATCAGCATAGGCTCAACATCCAAATTATCAGTGGTCATATCGTCTTTAATGGTAGTGATGGAGGCCACTTCTGCATCAAAAATTTCCTCGATGATAGCCAAGACTTAATCATTCTTTGGTTCGACACACCACTTAGAGATATCCAGGCTGGACTAGTCGATGAAGGGAATAAGCTCTTAATTCTCAGATGAGCTTGCTTCATTGACTTTCCCTTTCCCCATATCTTCAAGATCTTCCTTTGCAACCTCCTCGGGGATCTTTGATACTCTAATACTGATCTTTTCTTCGACTAGGTGATTTACCTCAAGTAGGAAGCTTTCCCTTTTGGCCTTCTCTTCATGAAAGAGGATTAGTATTTCTTTTTCATCATCTATAATGGTTAGATTGGGAGTGGAATTGTGGACTTTGGGCATCAGAATGTCAAATAGTTGAAGTGGAATTTTCTTATAAGGGTTCCTCCATTTTGAGCTGCCAGAGTAACCTAAGCTTGCCTTCCCTCTTTGCGTCAACAATTAAATCAGATGAAGAATTCCCTGACCATTCTTGCCTAAACCTTGGCCTGGTCAAAACTGTTTTACAATCATCTCTTAGGCTACTGACATGACGTCAGGAAATACCCTTGGCATCAATGTCGGTGTTCCTAGAGGATGATAATTAGTTGTGCTCACTTCAAAGGCTTGGAAACTAGCTGGTTCGATTGCTTCGTCCAATCTTATCATTGGGATGCTCCCTTTAACATGAAGGAGATAATTTCTCTCTATAAATACGGTCACTAGATTCCCATTCATAATGTACTTCAATTACTGATGGAGAGTTGAAGGAACAGCTCCGTCCATATTACTCCGCGACCTCCCCAATAGCATATTATAACCAGTCATAATGTTCAACACTTGGAAAGAGACATCAAATGTGTAAGGCCCGATTTCCATACACAATTCAATCTCTCCCATCGTATCCCTTCGTAATCCATCGTAAGCTCTTACCACCACATAGCTATCTTGAATGCAGTTGGGATTAATGTTCATCCTTTTCAATGTGTTGTATGGGCAATATTGAGAGTTGTAACCGCATCGATCAATACTCCTCCTAGCACATACCCAGATGAAATGATTGTGGTGTGGAGAGGTTTACGATGCCTTATCTCATTAGCATAATCATCATCATGATTCTAAAAGCATTGCTCAAAACTATGGGTTTATCATATTTAATATAACAGCACCATGTAGATAAAGTAAAATGCCTTTAATACTTTTATTAATAAATCAATAAGATTACAAAGTATATGCTACATCATATCAAATATGATTGGCTTGTCTGCATACTACTTTCAATAGCTTCACTAGGTTATCTTTTCTTATCTTTTTTGCCCACCCTTGAATTATGATCGGTCCACTTTCTGTCCCATCGAGATTGGTGATCATGGCTATCACCTGCTACGGGCCATCCATCTTTCATAGATATTTTGAACTTTTGAACTTTATTTTTTTCTCTTCGACAATGGTGATTTCGATGTTGCTAGCTGTAATTTCCTGAATATTTATAGAACTTATAAATAGGATATTGAATGACTAAAGTTAGCTGTAAAGTTAATTTCGAGGATGAAATTCTTTGAAGTAGGGGTAAATGTAATACCCTAAATATTTATGAGGCTTATAAATACGATCATATATGGTTAGAGGTTAATTTAGTGACCTAAAACTAGGTATCGAGAAGTTTAAAACCTTAAGCCCTAATGAGATTCGAATTTTGTAACATATGTGCTTAATAAAGATTAAAATGATATTTCGAAACAGGTGTTTTGTGATTATATTATGTAAACGATGAATTAGGTCAAATAAATTTTTTTTGTCAAGCTGCTTAGTCGTGCTTACATTGACAAAATGATTTGTCGTACTTTCCACGATTTCACCAAGAAGCATCCCGAAAAATTATTTTTGACAAGTTGCTATGTTGTGCTTAGGAATGACAAAGTGATTTATCGTGCTTACGGTAGCAAGCTGCATTGTCGAGCTTGGCAGATGTTTTCATTGAGGAGCTTAGAAGATAGGTTCAATTGCAAGCTGCATTGTCGAACTTGGAAGATATTTTCATTGAGGAGCTTAGATTGCAAGCTGCATTGTCGAGCTTGGAAGATATTTTCATTGAGGAGCTTAGAAGATAGGTTCAATTGCAAGCTGCATTGTCGAGCTTGGAAGATATTTTCATTGAGGAGCTTAGATTGCAAGCTGCATTGTCAAGCTTGGAAGATATTTTCATTGAAAAGCTTAGAAGATAAGTTCAACTGCAATCTGCATTGTCGAGCTTGAAAGATATTTTCATTAAAGAGCTTAGAAGAGTATTCTAAGAATATGCTAGGGTGCAAAGTGTAATAAGCTGAGCCCCTAACGTGCAATTAGTGAAACTTAGTTTTTCTATAAATAGCAAGCTCAGTTCATTCATTCCTTACTATTTTTCAAGAGCAGTTCAAGAGCAAAAACACTCTATATTTATATTCTAAGAGATATTATGAGATAAAAATTACTTTCTAAGCATCGAAGCGCTACGCGATTGGAAGTAAAGCTAGCAACTACAAGAGGTATACTCTAGTAGTTATAATTTTCATTTTTATGTATGTATTAGTAAAAATATACTTTTATAAGCAGTTATTGAAAGTAGTATGTACACAAGCCAATCATATTTGATATGATGTAGCATATACTTTGTAATCTTATTCGGTTATTAAAGGCATTTTACATTATCTACATGATGTTGTTATATTAAATATGATAAACCCATAGTTTTGAGCAATGCTTTTAGAATCATGATGGTGATCATGCTAATGAGATCTAAATTCTAGATAGCTCACAAACTAAAATCGTTCCTAATCGATGGATTACTAAAAAGGGGGTTAGTGAATCCGGATAGATTAGTACATACATTGTTTGCTCTTATGAAGAGGATGGTTGATCTCATAATCATTTGTGTGGAGACACTAAAGCAAGTATGTAGGTGCTTATTAGAGAATAAGTTCGCTGAACGTGGCTCGCTAAGGAATACATAATTGAGTTTTACTCACCTGTCAATAGGAATTCCTATAGTGATGGTAGTACAAGTGATCCTTGGACTTGAGATCATCATAGTATCTTGTGTGTGATGAGTTATACTTTGACATTTCCCTTAAGACCCTTAGGGTATATCAAAGGGTATGATTGAGTAAAATAAGTTACACATGGAGATAGGTGAATGGTCAACAAAGAATCTACCACTTCTAGTAAAAGGAGAGAATATCCTATGTGATTCGTTAAATGACGACTCAGAAGTCTTTGGCCAAAGCAGAATGAAATTAGAAAGGAGTTTCTAATTTGCATTAATCAGAGTTGTGCATTTGAGAATCGAAATACATATAATTAAATAAAATAAGACTTGACAGTAATTCCATGTCTTATATTTAATTGAGACATTGTATGGTAGAAGGATTGAATTGTACGGTAACTATTCACTAAAAGGTTCTTTTGTGATTAATGTTGAAATCTATATTATCTGAAAAGTCGTTGATCGCTAAGGGGGCTTACCCTTATTGTAGAATAAATATTATTTATTTAAATAAATTAAATAGTTTAATTTATTTATTTAAAGAAGATTAGAATTGTTCTAATTGATTTATTCATAACCGGTTTAATATGGAGAACCTAAAGGGTCACACCGCAAAAGAAAAATATTTATTTAAGAAGTAAATGGCATAATCGTAATAATAAGTTAAGTGTATTTAATTTAATCTATGGAGATAGAATAAATTAAATAGCTTAATATTTATTTTTTAATATTTTAGAAATATTAAATATAAATTAATAAGAGGAGTCTTATTATTACTACTACTATTATTATTATTTAATTCCTAAAAGGGTTTGGGAATTAATTAATAAAAATACTCTTATAAATTCCTAATTGGATTAGGAGTTTAATTATTAAAGGAGTTTAATTAAAATAAAACCCTAATCCTAAATAGTTTAGGAGGGTTCCCTATATCTATAAATAAGAGGAGTCTTATCATAGTTTAGGGTTAGACAGTTACACACTCTTCCATAAAAATTGGAGAGAGAGAGTACTTGCAATTTCTATAGAGATAGAAACTAGGGTTTTGCTAACACCCATCTTCTTGAACAACTATTATTCCTTAATGGATCACCTTTAGAGGCCAAACACTTGGGTGACTAACGTTGATCAAAGGAAGGAATTTAATCGGTGGAACTCAAGGAGAACGCGAAGGAATTGGAGGTGAACTTGTACTTGAGGAAGCTTTGATTCACGAGGGTATAATTATATATTTCTATCTTTTTCGTTTAATTGATGATTGATCACAAGGATGATCATGGTAATGGTTTGTATAAAAAAATTTTAAAATCCGTTTTATTGCGCTTCCGCACTATTTATGTAATTTGATTGCATGTTCGCGCTATATACAAACCTAACAGTGGCATCAGAGCTTAACCCTGTGCTAATTATCGATTATGATAATTCCATGTATGTATGGGTATGCGATTGGATCGATTTTCTGGGCAAAAATAAATAAATTTTGACCTCTGCTACGCAGCGTGGCCGCGCCGCTTCCAGTTCATTCTGGAGCGCGGTCGCGCCCGAACCCAGAAATTGTTTCTGGGGGTGCAGCGCGACCGCGCCGCTCCTAGTTCATTTTGGAGCGCGGTCGCGCCGGTCTGGAGATTTTGAAATTTTTTTTTTGATTTTATTTATTTTCCATTAAGATAAAAGGTTTATTTTGAATTGGAATATAATTAAAATTAAAGGTTTTATTTGAACTTGGAATTGGATTCTACGTTAACTAGAATAAAGGAGTTTATTCACATATGGAATAGGATTCCATGTTTTCTAGAATAAAGGAGTTTATTCACATATGGAATAGGATTCCATGTTTCCCTAAAAATAAAGATGTTTATTTTGATAAGGAATAGGATTTAACATAGTTTATTTTTCCAAGCAATTTTAAGTTAAAATAAAGGAGTTTATTTTGAACTTGAAATTAGTTTCCATGTTAATTAAAATAAAGGAGTTTATTTTGATTTGAAATTTGATTAAAAATAAAGGAGTTTACTTTGATTCAAAATTGGATAAAATAAAATAAATAAGTTTATTATGATTTAAATTTTGATTAAAATAAAGGAGTTTATTTTTGTTTCAAAATTGGATTTCTAGTAAACTTTTAATTGCCCATTAAATGATATCAATGCATATATGGAATGGTTTTATTATTCATGAGATGAATGTTATTTATTGATACATATGGAGATATGTATGATAATAAATAGGGATTGATTATGGACTACTGACCAATGTGTGATTGAATTTATTTTAGTAGATGCTTGAATGAATGGGTTTTTATAAATAGGGTCTGCGTACCTCGTCTTCTCTAATTTTTCTTAATGTAAATTCTATCTCCCTCCTATGTACTTCCCCTTGACTACTGATCAAGGTTTCTATTTATTATAAATAGTTTATGTGACACCCCCAAATCTGGGTACTTCAACTCCACAGATTTGGTGTTCACTATACCGTACATTCAAGACTAACTACCCTTGATAAAGATAATATAATTAAACTGAATGAAACATCTTCCCACAAAAAGGGGTTACAACTCAAATCTCTTAAATAAACAAATCCCAAGTTATCTAACCTCTATTACATCAGTGCGGAATTTAAACATAAAATTAAATAAGTCTTTTTACAAATAAACATCAAATGTATAACGAGTCTCTTGCTACTTCGGCATCTTGCCCTTGCCTTTACTCGTGGACGGCTCGTCCGATTTCTCTGTCTTAGCTGCAATGTTTTAGTGCAAGAGTGAGCAAATAATTGCCCACAAGCATAATAACGATAACAATTGAATAATTAATGAAATAGATTTCAACTGAGGTATTGTAGTTTTCTGAATTCAATCAATAACCAATCGAGATATGAAAGCTTAATAGGATACTTGGCTCAAGAACTGATTATAGAATTCAAGGTTTAAAATTGTATCTGAGGGTCACAAGACCTCGAACTATGTCCTAGGTTAACAAGTATTTCTACCGTAACTTTTAACAGTCTTATAGACTATGGACCATTCATCTCTTACTCAAGGGGATCAACCCTTTGTACAATGTATTGTGCACAAACATTTCAACGTTGTCGCGTAATTAATCCCCAATATTAGGGTTGTTCATCTCAGTTTAGCATCAGAATCCGTACCAAAAGGAACTTGGTTCGGAACAGTTTTAAAATATTCAAAGTCTTTAGAACGCTCATCTGTGACGCCCCGAAATCCGGGTTTCCTAACCTCGAATTCGGTGCTCACGATACTCAACGACAAACATACTTTCTAACTAAATGTGGAATAATAAACATACATTGTTTATTGAAATAATAATAAGGTCTTGCAATCTTGGTCCCAAGGTTCTTTAACCTTAACATAAAACGTACCCTTAATACAATAAAAGGTTCACTTAATCAAACAACATTCAAGAATAACTAGTACATAGGCACTATCGGGCGTCTATTCTTGCACCTTCCCTTTTCCTTTGTCTCCTCTAGACGTTTCTGCCTTAGCTGAAATAAAGATCATGATATAGCAAGGGTAAGCAACTAATTTGCTTAGCAAGTATATACACAAAGAGATATATCATGATAGAAGGAAATTTCGCTTTCAATGTTCAACAACAGTATAGCATTGTGAAGAATTATGAATTATCAGTCAACAGTTGAATATTCGAATAATTGAATGTCAATTACTGAGTGGTTTGAAATAACCAAGGACGTTTACCAAGGTTCTCAGCATGTAAGCTGGACCTCTTAAAAAGTTTTGGTAATCGAGGGGATCAGCCTCTCATACCCCGTGATTTATGCATAAACACTTAATAACCAGCATTGATATCATGCCTTAAACAAGTTTATCCTTTTCTCAGCCAAGAGTTCTTACCATAGCAATTTAATAAGAACAGTTTTTAAAATACCATTGTCTTAACCAATTTAGACATGCTAGATCTAGCTGATACAAATAGCATAGATCTATCTCATAAACAATTCATGCTTGAAAGAACTTTAATTAAATTTGCAGTTCAATCATAATAGGATAGGAATTCAATTGCACAAGGTGCGAATCTCAATAATCAGTATAGATGTGAATAATCGACAATAATTATTCACTAACATGCTTCGAAAATAATAACTCGAGATTGAGTTAGGGAACTTGCAATAATGTAAGAAGTTTAGGGTTAGGAACTTGCCTGTTTGCTCAGCTACAAATAATTCTAGCTTTAACTATTTGGCCTTGAAGAACCTAACATAGATAATGTCGGTTTATCAATTAGTACTGCGTAGTGGTACGTCGCTACGCTTACTTATACTATTTATTTAACAATTAAGCAAATCACATAACACACATAAGTAAATAAACTATAGTAAATCCTATAAGGCACTTAATTGATTTCTAGGTTGACGGTTTAATTAATTCACCATGTTTCCCTTAAATGATAAACACTTATTAAACCCTTAAACAATTAATAATAATTGTTCAATTGATTAACATTACTCTTTCTTAAGTAATATTTATTTATTAAACCCTTAAGCAATTTATTATGATTGTTTCATTAATGGGTTATTAAGCTCTCTCTATTTTATTGACTCTATCTTCAATTAATTACTATTAAATAGTAATTAATTAATTATCTTTAGTCATTATTATTAATAGTACTTAATAACTAATTATATTCACTTATTATTTAATTATTAATTAAATAATAATCAAATTATAAATTTTAATTGTCTTTAATTATTATTTAAGATTAAATAATAATTAATTAGGTTTGTTTATTATTTAACGTTAATCAAATAATTAATTAGTGCGTAACGATTATCTTTAGTTATTATTTAATAATAAATAATAGATAATTAGATTTATTTATTATTTAAAATTAATTAAATAATAAATAATTAATTAGTAAATATGAATTATCTTTAGTTATTATTTAATAATAAATAATAACTAATTAGATTTATTTATTATTTAAGGTTAATCAAGTAATAAATAATTACTTAGTGAATAAGAATTATCTTTAGTTATTATTTAATAAATGATAACTAATTAGGTTTATTTATTATTTAAAGTTAATCAAATAATAAACAATTAATTAGTGAGTAATAATTATCTTTAGTTATTATTTAATAATAACTAATTAGGTTTATTTATTATTTAATGTTAATCAAATAATAAAATAACTACTAAGTGAGTACTAATTATCTTTAGTTATTATTTAATAATAAATAATAACTAATTAGGTTTATTTATATTTTAAAATTAATCAAATCATAAATAATTAATTTACAATTCTTAATTATCCTTAATCATTATTTAATAATAATTAATCAATTACTTAACTTTATTTATTATTTAAACATAATTAAATAACAAATAGTTAATTTTTTTTTCTAATTTTCGTTCTTGATTTCCAGATTTGGGGTCTTTCACCAAAACCTTCACAAAACGAAATCTACAACTTCGATTTACGATCCGTCAATTTTGTTGGATTCGTATCTTCCTGAACTACACTTTTCATTTATCAAACATCAAATTTGGTTATGTTTAGGTCTTTGGAAAACAGGCTCAAAGTCAGAGGTCAGCAAGGTTGTTCAACAGTTGGCATGCTTTGGTAATAAATTCATGGTTTGCTCATTTTTCAACATATTTGAGTGATTCAAAAGGGATTTTGTCCCTAACCTATGGATATAGCATATCAAGAAAGAAAATCACAAGATCCCTTTATATATTTCAAAATGACAAGCATATAACAACCTTTTTCAAACAAAATTTCCGGAAATCTCCTTTACTTCCTTTCTTCTAAATTTTTCCAACATAAACTCACACATATGAACAAGCAAAATATTATATATTCAAGATCTAACCTTATCATAAGGTTCTAGCCATCAAGAACATAAAGTTTCAAGGATCTATATCCAAACATATTAAAATAGCTTAAAGTTTGGAGTTATACCTTTTTGATTTCTTCTTCTTCTTTTCCTTCCCAAAATAGGTTGTGAATGGGGATGGCCTAAACAATCAAGACCTTCTTCTTTCTCCCACAAGATTTATTCTTGCTTTTTCTTCAAACTCTCTCTCTAACACTCTCTCTATACTTGGTGAATAATGAACCAACCTCACTATCCTTGGTGAGGGGTCCTATTTATAGGAAAGTAGAGACCATGGGCAAAATAGTCATTAACCATGACTAGGCAAGGGCAATTTGGTCAATTCATCAATAATAGGAAGCTTCCTAGCAACTTCCTCAAGGGTATTTTAAACATTACCCAACTTCTTTTAAGGTTAAAATAGTCTTTTCGCAAAATCTTAATTATCCATTAGTTATTAACCATTCTTCATTGGTTATTAGACATTGGTTATTATCTTGTCATAATTACATTGTTTAAACACAATGGTTATTATCCCGCCATAATTACATTGGTTATTAACCACTTGGATATACAATGGTTATTGCCCCTTCATAATTACCTTGGTTATTAACCACTCTTGGCCATTTTAGTCATTACACACCAATTCCTATACTTGACTCACATATGGTTATTTTTTAGCCATAGTTATATCTGTTAGGTTTGTATATAGCGCGATCATGTAATCAAATTACATAAATAGTGCGGAAGCGCGATAAAAACAGATTTTAAAAATTTTATACAAACCATCACCAAGATCAATCTATGTGCTCAATTAACGATATAAACGAAAGAGAAAGAGAATAAGAATTATACCCTCGTAGAACAAAGCTTCCTCGGGTACAAGTTCAACTCCTAGTCCTTCGTGTTCTCCTCGAATGCTACGGTGTGATTCCTTTCTTTGATCAACGTTAGCCACCCAAGTGTTTGGCCTCTAGAGGTGATCCACCAAGGAAGAACAAGTATTCAAGAAGTTGGGTATTTGGCAAAACCCTAGTTTCTATCTCTATAGAAATTGCTCTCCACAATCTAATGCAAGAGTGTGTAACCCTAATCTATGATAAGACCCCTCTTATTTATAGATGTAGGAATAACCCTTCCCTAAACAATTTAGGATTAGGGTTTGTATTATAATTAAACTCCTTTAATTAATAATGCTCCTAATCTAATTAGGAATTCATGGGAGAGTACTTCTATTAATTAATTCTCAATCCCTATTAGGAATTAAATAATAGTAATAGTAATAATAATAATAAGACTCCTCTTATTAATTTATATTTAATATTTCCAAAATATTAAATAATAAATATTAAGCTATTTAATTTATTCTATCTCCATAGATTAAATTAAATACACTTAACTTATTATTACCATTATGCCATTTACTTCTTAAATAAATATTTTCCTTTTGCGGTGTGACCCTTTAGGTTCTCCATATTAAACCGGTTGTGAATAAATCAATTAGAACAATTCTAATCTTATTTAAATAAATAAATTAAACTATTTAATTCATTTAAATAAATAACATTTATTTTACAATAAGGGTAAGCCCCCTTAGCGATCAACGACTTTCCAGATAATATAGATTTCAACATTAATCACAAAAGAACCTTTGAGTAGATAGTTACCGTACAATTCAATCCTTCTACCATACAATGTCCCAATTAAATATAAGACATGGATTTACTGTCAAGTCTTATTTTATTTAATTATATGTATTTCGATTCCCAAATGCATAACTCTAAATAATGCAAATTAGAAACTCCTTTCTAATCTCATTCTGCCTTGGCCAAGGACTACTGAGTTATCATTTATCGAATCACATAGGACATTCACATCTTTTACTAGACGAGGTAGATTCTTTGTTGATCATTCACCTATCTCCATGTACAACTAATTATACCCAATCATACCCTTTGATATACCCACAAGGTCTTAAGGGACATGTCAAAGTATAACTCATCATACACAAGATACTATGATGATCTCAAGTCCAAGGATCACTTGTACTACTATCACTAGAGGAATTCCTATTGACAGGCGAGTAAAACTCCATTAGGTATTCCTTAGCGAGTCACGTTCAGTGAACTTATTCTCTAATAAGCACCTACATACTTGCTTTAGTGTCTCCACACAAATGATTATGAGATCAATCATCCTCTTCCTAAGAGCAAGCAACGTATGTACTAATCTATCCGGATTCACTAATCCCCAATTTAGTAATCCAACGATTAGGAACAATTTTAGTTTGTGAGCTATCTTGAATTTAGATCTCATTAGCATGATCACCATCATGATTCTAAAAGCATTGCTCAAAAACTATGGGTTTATCACATTTAATATAACAGCACTATGTAGATAATATAAAATGCCTTTTAAGAAAATCAATTCCTTTATTAATAAATGAATAAGATTACAAAGTATACGCTACATCATATCAAATATGATTGGCTTGTGTGCATACTACTTTCAATCTCCCACTTGCACTAAAGCCAATCGCCATGGTATCTAATACCCATCTTCTCTAAGTGACGATCAAACTGCTGTTGAGTTTAAAGCTTTAGTAAATGGATCTGCAATGTTGTCTTGAGAGTCTACACGCTCCAGGGTGACATCTCCTCTTTCAATGATCTCTCTAATCAAATGAAACCGCCGCAACACGTGTTTGGATTTCTGATGAGACCTGGGTTCCTTAGCCTGCGCAACAGCTCCGTTGTTGTCACAGAATAAAGGTACTGCTCCTCTAATGCTAGGAAACCACTCCAAGTTCAGTTATGAACTTCTTCATCCAAACAGCTTCCTTTGCAGCTTCACTTGCAGCTATGTACTCTGCCTCTGTCACCGAATCAGCAACTGTTTGCTGCTTGGAACTCTTCCAACTCACTGCGCCACCGTTTAAGGTAAACACGTACCCTGAAACGGATTTACTGTCCATCTTGGTCCGTTTTGAAAACTTGAGTCTGTATAGCCCTCTAGTTTCAATTCAGACCCACCGTAGACAAGAAATACATCCTTAGTTCTTCTCAAGTACTTTAGGATGTTTTTCACTGCCTTCCAGTGCTCTTCTCCTGGATTCGACTGATATCTGCTGGTTACACTAAGTGCATGAGCGACATCTGGTCTAGTACATATCATACCGTACATGATAGATCCTATTGCTGAAGCATAAGGAATCTTACTCATCCGGTCTCTCTCCTCAGGTGTCTTTGGGGCCTGTTTCTTGGAGAGATGTATTCCATGGCTCATCGGCATGAGACCTCTCTTGGAATCTTCCATGCTAAACTTTTTTAGCATCGAGTCAATGTACTTTCCTTGGGTCAAGCCGAGCATCCTTTTAGATCTATCTCTATAGATCTTTATCCCCAAAATATAGGATGCCTCACCCAAGTCCTTCATGGAGAAGTGTTTAGATAACCAAATTTTGATCGACTGTAGCATAGGAACATCATTCCCTATCAGTAATATATCATCAACATATAATACAAGGAATGATATAGCGCTCCCACTAACCTTCTTGTACACACATGGTTTCATCCTCGTTCTTGATAAAATCAAACCTTTTGATTATCTCATCAAAACGGATGTTCCACCTTCGAGAAGCTTGCTTCAATCCATAAATGGATCGTTGTAACTTACAGACTTGGTTTGTTCCAACCGTTGAAACAAAACCCTCTGGCTGTATCATATATACATTCTCCTCAAGCTCTCCATTGAGGAAGGCCGTTTTCACGTCCATTTGCCAGATCTCGTAGTCATAATAAGCTGCAATTGCAAGCAAAATCCGAATGGACTTGAGCATAGCTACTGGTGAGAAGGTTTCATCATAGTCAACTCCTTGTCTTTGTTTGAAACCTTTTGCAACCAGTCGGGCCTTATAGGTCTCTACCTTGCCATCTGCTCCAGTCTTTCTCTTAAAGACCCATTTACACCCAATAGGCTTAATGCCCTCAGGTGGTGAAACCAAAGTCCATACTTGGTTTTCATACATGGAGTCCATCTCGGATTTCATGGCTTCTAGCCATTTCTCTGAGTCTTCACTACTCGTAGCCTCTTCGTAAGTCAATGGATCATCATCATCTATGATGTGTACCTCATCATCATCCTCTATGATGAATCCATACCTCTCAGGTATCTTCGGTACTCTTCCAGATTTACGAATAGGTAGCGGTACAGTAGGTTCTTCTACTTGGTCAGGTACCTGACTTTGATCCGTAGTATTTTGTGGTTCTTGAACTTCTTCAAGATATATCTTACTCCCACTGACCCCTTCGAGGATAAACTCCTTTTCCAAGAAGGCAGCGTGTTTTGCTACAAACACCTTTTGATCAGTAGGATGATAGAAATAATACCCTGATGTTTCTTTAGGGTATCCCACGAATCTACATTTGTCGGATCTAGTCTTCAGCTTATCATGCTCAAACCTTTTGACATAAGCTGGACAACCCCAAGTCTTAACATGCTTAAGATTTGGTTTCCTCCCTGTCCATATCTCATATGGAGTCTTTGGGACGGATTTGGTAGGTACCTTGTTAAGTAGGTATGCAGCCGACTCTAGGGCATAACCCCAGAAGGATACTGGAAGGTCGGTAAAGCTCATCATGGATCGAACCATGTCCAACAATGTTCGATTTCTCCTTTCAGATACACCATTCAACTGTGGCGTCCCTGGTGGAGTCCATTGTGAGATTATACCATTTTCTTTGAGACAATTGAGAAACTCACTGGTTAAGTATTCCCCTCCTCGATCCGATCGAAGAATTTTAATACTTTTACCAGTTTGTTTCTCTACTTCACTTCTGAATTCTTTGAACTTTTCAAACGATTCAGATTTGTATTTCATTAAATACACATATCCAAATCTAGAATGATCATCAGTGAAAGTAATAAAATAAGAATACCCTCCTCGTGCATTCGTTGTCATAGGTCCACATACGTCTGTGTGTACCAACGCTAACAACTCTGTAACTCTTTCTCCTTTTCCACTAAAATGGGATTTAGTCATCTTACCCATGAGACAAGATTCACAAGTTGGATATGATTCGTAATCAGATAGCTCTAAAAGCCCATCTTTATGCAACTTGGATAATCTTGTTTCATTGATATGACCGAGTCTACAGTGCCACATAAAGGTATAATTAAACATCATCTCTTTTTCTTTTCTTAGTTTGTTCAATTTGAAGTATATTTTCATGCAAGTCAAGTATGTAAAGTCCATTCAGTAAATTGCCAACACCATATAAAACATTTTTATTATAAATAGAACAACTGTTGTTCTTTATTATAATATCAAAACCATCCATATCCAATACAGAAATTGAAATAATGTTTCTAATGAGTGTTGGAACATAATAACAGTTATTTAAACTAATGAACTTGCCCGAAGGCAGTGCTAAACAATAAGTCCCTACAGCCAATGCAGCAACCTTTGCTCCATTTCCAACTCGTAGGATGACTTCATCCTTGTTCAGCTTCCTACTTCTGCTTAGTCCCTGCATATTATTACATATGTGAGAACTACAGCCGGTATCCAATACCCAAGTAGAATTTTGACTTTCAGAAAAATTAATTTCAATCATGAACAAACCTAGATCAGAAGTCGAAGCTTCTCCAAGCTTCTTTTGGCCCGCAAGATACTCCTTGCAGTTCCTCTTCCAATGTCCCGGCTTATTGCAATGGTAGCAAATTCCTTTGCTATCTGGATCAGGTTTCTTATTATTATCCTTTTTCTTTGCCTTACCCTTAGCCTTCTTGTTTTTCTTCTTTTCAGAAGATACCTTGGGCCTCTTCCTTTTCTTGGAAGAATCATCCACTAGTAAGACTTGGTTCTTGTTGGATGAGAAGTGACCTTCAGCAGTTTTCAGCATGTTAAGTAACTCAGGCAAGCTGACGTCCAACTTATTCATGTGAAAATTCACAACAAATTGTGAGAAGGTGTCCGGGAGTGACTGCAAGATCAAATCTTGGCTTAACTCCCCATCCATCACGAACCCAAGTTGTCCAAGTTGTTCAATCAGATTGATCATCTTAAGGACATGAGTCTCAACAGCAGTGCCCTCGGTCATACGAGATCGGAAGAGCTCCTTAGATATCTGATATCTAGCAGTCCTACTTTGCTCACCATATAACTCTTTGAGGTGCAGCAATATAGTAGGAGCATCCATAGTTTCATGCTGACGCTGAAGCTCGTTACTCATGGATGCGAGCATGATGCATTGAGCCAAGATTGCATCATCTTGCCACTTTCTGAAAGTAGCAATCTATTCCTCAGAGGCTGTTTCTGCAACACTTGCAGAGACTGGCAAATTTAGGATATAAGAAATCCTTTCAGCAGTGAGAACAATTCTTAAATTCCTTAACCAGTCCGTGTAATTCGGTCCGGTCAGTTTGTTAGCATCAAGTATGCTACGCAGTGATAGTGAGTTTGACATTTTTAAATTCTGCATGTGAAATAGACAACATTTTAGCATACATTCATTTAATTAATTACCAAAATAAATTAGGTCTTTATTTAAAATTGGTATCTCCCACTATTTTCATCAAACTATATTACCCTCATTATGTAGTTCGGCAATTCTAATTAAAGATTTGCTAGTGAGATTAAGGATCCCATTTCAAATGTATATAGCCTTGTGGTGACACAACAAGCGATATATAAATAAATAGGTAGACAACTATTGTCAATTACATCACTATGTAACTCCTTTTATTTTGCCTCTTAGATTATTTTGATCAAGTGGTGACACATCCGAATCAAAATTATCCAAGTTAAGTCCAACCTAGCACTTCCATATATTCGAAAGAAAAACACTGTCCTTGTGGTGACACAACAAAAACAGCATCGTTCAGTCTATTTATAAGCATCAAATGTGATAAAGCAACATCTTAAATATTTAATACTTGCCTTGTGGTGACACAACAAACTCATATTAAACATTTAATACTCTATTGCTTTACCATGCTAGAAGGCGACGTTCGATATTCCAAATATCTTTGAACGCTTAGGACTTAATATAATTTCTTTGAGGGGTTTATTATTATTAGTCTCATCTTGTTTAGCGCGCATGCACATATATATATAAAATACGCGTCATATTATTTTACATGCGAAGCATGTTGGATAATATAATATATATATATAATAAGCATGCACATATAGAATACTATATTCTACCCGGATTGATTATGAACTTTTATTCTAGTTTGGTTCACTAGAGCCACCAAGTGAACCAAAAGGTCAAACCTAGGGTGCAAGAATAAATTTAAATATAACTATTACATTTAAACCCGGGCTCCATTACAAACGGGTCTTCAAGCGCTCCTTGCTCCTTTGTCTCCAATTCTTCAAAAATTAATTCTAACTAGTCCTATTACAAAAGCTATTTACAATAAATAGAAACCTTGATCAGCAGTCAAGGGGAAGTACATAGGAGGGAGATAGAATTTACATTAAGAAAAATTAGAGAAGACGAGGTACGCAGACCCCATTTATAAAAACCCATACATTCAAGCATCCACTAAAATAAATCCAATCACACATTGGTCAATCGTCCATAATCAATCCCTATTTATTATCATACATATCTCTATATGTATCAATAAATAACATTCATCTCATGAATAATAAATCCATTCCATATCTGCATTGATATCAATTAATGGGCAAACGTTTTGCTAATATTTAGTTTTGAAACAAAATAAACTCTTTTATTTTAATCAAAAACCAAATCCAAATTAAACTCCTTTAATTTTAGCAATCTGAAATCCTATTCCAGATAAAATAAACTCTTTATTTTAAACTTATATCAATTAAATAAACTATTTATTTTAATTGAAGAAAAATAATATTTTTTCAAATTCTGCTTACCGGCGCAGCTGCGCCCAGAATGAACTGGGCAACGGCGCAGCTGCGCTGCTCCCCAGAAAAAACCGATTCTGGGTTTCGGCGCAGCTGCGCTCCAGAATGAACTGGAGGCGGCGCAGCTGCGCCGTGTCGCTGATTCAGAAAAAATTTTATTCTGCCCAAAAATTTCGATCCAATCGCATATCAAGCATACATGGAATCATCAATATCGATAATTAGCACAAGATTAGGCTCTGATACCACTGTTAGGTTTGTATATAGCGCGATCATGTAATCAAATTACATAAATAGTGCGGAAGCGCGATAAAAACAGATTTTAAAAATTTTATACAAACCATCACCAAGATCAATCTATGTGCTCAATTAACGATATAAACGAAAGAGAAAGAGAATAAGAATTATACCCTCGTAGAACAAAGCTTCCTCGGGTACAAGTTCAACTCCTAGTCCTTCGTGTTCTCCTCGAATGCTACGGTGTGATTCCTTTCTTTGATCAACGTTAGCCACCCAAGTGTTTGGCATCTAGAGGTGATCCACCAAGGAAGAACAAGTATTCAAGAAGTTGGGTATTTGGCAAAACCCTAGTTTCTATCTCTATAGAAATTGCTCTCCACAATCTAATGCAAGAGTGTGTAACCCTAATCTATGATAAGACCCCTCTTATTTATAGATGTAGGAATAACCCTTCCCTAAACAATTTAGGATTAGGGTTTGTATTATAATTAAACTCCTTTAATTAATAATGCTCCTAATCTAATTAGGAATTCATGGGAGAGTACTTCTATTAATTAATTCTCAATCCCTATTAGGAATTAAATAATAGTAATAATAATAATAATAAGACTCCTCTTATTAATTTATATTTAATATTTCCAAAATATTAAATAATAAATATTAAGCTATTTAATTTATTCTATCTCCATAGATTAAATTAAATACACTTAACTTATTATTACCATTATGCCATTTACTTCTTAAATAAATATTTTCCTTTTGCGGTGTGACCCTTTAGGTTCTCCATATTAAACCGGTTGTGAATAAATCAATTAGAACAATTCTAATCTTATTTAAATAAATAAATTAAACTATTTAATTCATTTAAATAAATAACATTTATTTTACAATAAGGGTAAGCCCCCTTAGCGATCAACGACTTTCCAGATAATATAGATTTCAACATTAATCACAAAAGAACCTTTGAGTAGATAGTTACCGTACAATTCAATCCTTCTACCATACAATGTCCCAATTAAATATAAGACATGGATTTACTGTCAAGTCTTATTTTATTTAATTATATGTATTTTTTCGATTCCCAAATCCATAACTCAAAATAATGCAAATTAGAAACTCCTTTCTAATCTCATTCTGCCTTGGCCAAGGACTACTGAGTTATCATTTATCGAATCACATAGGACATTCACATCTTTTACTAGACGAGGTAGATTCTTTGTTGATCATTCACCTATCTCCATGTACAACTAATTATACCCAATCATACCCTTTGATATACCCACAAGGTCTTAAGGGACATGTCAAAGTATAACTTATCATACACAAGATACTATGATGATCTCAAGTCCAAGGATCACTTGTACTACTATCACTAGAGGAATTCCTATTGACAGGCGAGTAAAACTCCATTAGGTATTCCTTAGCGAGCCACGTTCAGTGAACTTATTCTCTAATAAGCACCTACATACTTGCTTTAGTGTCTCCACACAAATGATTATGAGATCAATCATCCTTTTCATAAGAGCAAACAACGTATGTACTAATCTATCCGGATTTACTAATCCCCTTTTTAGTAATCCAACGATTAGGAACAATTTTAGTTTGTGAGCTATCTAGAATTTAGATCTCATTAGCATGATCACCATCATGATTCTAAAAACATTGCTCAAAACTATGGGTTTATCACATTTAATATAACAACACCATGTAGATAAAGTAAAATGCCTTTAATAAACGAATAAGATTACAAAGTATATGCTACATCATATCAAATATGATTGGCTTGTGTGCATACTACTTTCACTAGATACTAGAAAGGAAACTGTAAGGAGAATCTTACAGAGGCTAACCAGAAGATGCTTAGTGAAGCTTCGGTTACAGATACAGGTTTGTTCATGATTAAAAATAAATCTTTCTGTAAGTCAAGGTTCTACTTGGGTATTGGATACCGGCTGTAGTTCTCACGTATGCAATCCAATGCAGAGACTAAGTAGAAGTAGAAAGCTAAAAAAAGAGTAATTAATCTTATGTGTGGGAATGGAGCAAAGGTTGCTGCATTAACCATAGGAACTTATAGTTTAGCATTGCCTACGGGCAAGTCTATTAAGTTGATAAGTTGGTATTATGTTTCAGTTCTCATTAGAAACATTAGAACTTTCGTTGTTGGACAAGGAAGGTTCTGGTATTATATTTAAGAACAATTGTTGTTCTATTTGTAATGATAATGTTTTGTTTGAAACTGGAAGAATACTTGATAGACTTTGTATATACTTGACTTACATGAAAAATATTTTGCAAATTGAATAAACTAATAAAAGAAAAGGAGATGGTCATTCAAAGAGTTGAATGTGTGTATTTGATAAAATACAAGTATGAATCATTTGAAATGTTCAAAGAATTCAGAAGCGAAACATATTGACAAAGTATTAAGATTCTTTGATCAAATCGAGGAAGGAATACTTATGCAATGAGTTTCTAGATCATCTCAAAATGGTATTTCTCATATGGGACACCTCCTGATACGCAATAATTGATTGGTGTATCTAAAAGGAGAAATTATACCTTGTTGGACATGATGCAGTCCATAATGATTTTTACCGACATTCTAGTATCCATCTGGGGTTATGCCCTAGAAACGGCTGCATATCTACAAAATAAGGTAACCTCAAAAATTCGAGCCCAAGACTCCATAAAGGTTATGGATATGGAGGATTCCTATTCTTAAGTATGTTAAGATAAGGGGTTGTCCAGCTTATGTGAAAAGGTTTCAAAGATAAGTTTGGGACAAAATCTGACAAGTGCGGATTTGTGGGATATCCTAAAGAAAGTTTAGGATATTATTACTATAATCCTACACGCTGCCTTCTTACATAAAGGTGTTTATCATTGAAGGAGCTAGTGGGAGGGTAATAGATCTTGAAGGAGTACTTCGAGAACCACAAAACACTTTAAGTCGAACCGAGGAACCTGTAGATAGACCTATTATACCACAACCGAATCGTAAATTTGGAAGAGTACCGAAGATACCTGGGATGTATGAATTCATCATAGAGGATAATGATGAGGTACGCATCATAGAGAATGATGATCCAATTATATACGATGAGGCTATGAGTAGAAGACACTCAGAGAAATGGCAGGTGGCCATGAAATCCGAAATGGACTCCATGTATGAGAACCAAGTATAAACTCTGGTTACTCCACAAAAGGGCATAGTGCCTAGAGGGTGAATATGGGTCTTTAAGAGAAAGACTGGGGCAAATGGCAAGGTGGAGACGTATAAGACCAGACCTGTTTAAAAGGTTTTTCAAGTCAAAGAGTTGACTGTGATAAAACCTTATTACCGGGTAATGCTCAAGTCCATTTGGATTTTACTTGCGATTACAGCTTATTATAAAATCTGGCAAATGGATGTGGAGACATCCTTCCTCCATAAAGACTTGAGGAGAATGTATGTATGATACAGCCAGATGAATTTGTTTCAAAGGTTGAAGCAAATCATGTATATAAGCTGCAACGATCCATTTATGGATTGAAGCAAGCTTCTCAAAGATGGAACATTCATTTTGATGAGACAATCAAAAGAGTTTGATTTTATCAAAAATGAGAATGAACCTTGTGTGTACAAAAGGGTCAGTGGGAGCGTTGTGACATTCTTGGTATTATATGTTGATATACTACTGACAAGGAATAACACACCAATGCTACAATCAGTAAAGATAAAATTGTCTAAACATTCCTCCATGAATGACTTGGGAGGAGCATCCTATAAATTGGGGATATAAATCTATATAGATAGATTTAAAAGGATGTTCGGCTTGACCCAAGGAACGTATATTCATTTGATGCTAAAGGCGTTTAGCATGGCAACTCCAAGAGAGGTCTCATGAAGATGAGCCATGAAGTGTATCTCTCTAAAATTGTCCCCAATTAAAAGAGAGATCGCATGAGTTACTATCATGTATGTAATGAATATACAAGGCTTGATGTTGATCAGTCATATTCTGGAGATGATCACTGTAAGACAGTGATAAATATCTTTAGGTACTTAACCGGTACTGGAGATGTGATCATGATTCATGGTAGGTCTGAATTAAAATTAGAGGGCTAAACAAACTCAAGTTTTTCAGACTGACCAAGACGATAACAAATCCACTTTAAGGTAAATCGTTACCTTAAAAGGTGGTGCAGTGAATTGAAAAGTTCCAAACAACAAAGAGTTGCTGGTTTAGTGACAAAGACAAAGTATATAGCTGTAAATGAAGCTGCAAGTTGATTGTTTGGATGAAAAGTTCATTACAGAACTAGGAATAGTTCCTAAGTCTCATCTTGGATTCAAACAAGTGTTGCGGCACTTTCATTTGATTAGTGGAATCATTGAAAGAGCAAAAGGCACTATAGTGATAGTGGACTCTCGAGAACAACATTGCATATCCATCTACTGAAGCTTTATCCAAACAGCAGGATGATCGTGAAAGTAGTATGCACACAAGCCAATCATATTTGATATGATGTAGCATATACTTTGTAATCTTATTCATTTGTTAAAGGCATTTTACTTTATCTACATGATGCTGTTATATTGAATGTGATAAACCCATAGTTTTGAGCAATGCTTTTAGAATCATGATGGTAATCATGCTAATGAGATCTAAATTCTAGATAGCTCACAAACTAAAATCGTTCATAATCGATGGATTACTAAAAAGGGGATTAGTGAATCCGGATAGATTAGTACATACGTTGTTTGCTCTTATGAAGAGGATGGTTGATCTCATAATCATTTGTGTGGAGACACTAAAGCAAGTATATAGGTGCTTATTAGAGAATAAGTTCACTGAACGTGGTTTGCTAAGGAATACCTAATGGAGTTTTACTCGCCTGTCAATAGGAATTTCTCTAGTGATAGTAGTACAAGTGATCCTTGGACTTGAGATCATCATAGTATCTTGTGTATGATGAGTCATACTTTAACCATGTCCCTTAAGACCATTAGGTTATATCAAAGGGTATGATTGGGTATAATAAGTTATACATGGAGATAGGTGAATGATCAACAAAGAATCTACCACTTCTAGTAAAAGGAGAGAATGTCCTATGTGATTCGATAAATGACGACTCAGAAGGCTTTAGCCAAAGTAGAATGAAATTAGAAAGGAGTTTCAAATTTACATTATCAGAGTTATGCATTTGAGAATCGAAATACATATAATTAAATAAAATAAGACTTGACAGTAATTCCATTTCTTATATTTAATTGGGACATTGTATGGTAGAAGGATTGAATTGTACGGTAACTATTCACTGAAAGGTTCTTTTGTGATTAATGTTGAAATCTATATTATCTGGAAAGTCGTTGATCGCTAAGGGGGTTTACCCTTATTGTAGAATAAATATTATTTATTTAAATGAATTAAATAGTTTAATTTATTTATTTAAATAAGATTAGAATTGTTCAAATTGATTTATTCACAACCGGTTTAATATGGAGAACCTAAAGGGTCACACCGCAAAAGAAAAATATTTATTTAAGAAGTAAATGACATAATTGTAATAATAAGTTAAGTGTATTTAATTTAATCTATGGAGATAGAATAAATTAAATAGCTTAATATTTATTATTTAATATTTTGGAAATATTAAATATAAATTAATAAGAAGAGTCTTATTATTATTATTACAATTACTATTATTTAATTCCTAATAGGGATTGGGAATTAATTAATAGAAGTACTCTCTCGTGAATTCCTAATTGGATTAGGAGTTCAATTAATTAAAGGAGTTTAATTAAAATAAAAACCCTAATCCTAAATAGTTTAGGAGGGTTCCCTATATCTATAAATAAGAGGAGTCTTATCATATTTTGGGGTTAGACAATTTACACACTCTTCCATGAGAATTGGAGAGAGAGAGTACTTGCAATTTCTATAGAGATAGAAACTAGGGTTTTGCCAACACCCATCTTCTTGAATAACTATTATTCCTTGGTGGATCACCTCTAGAGGCCAAACACTTGGGTGGCTAACGTTGATCAAAGGAAGGAATCTCATTGGTGAAATTCAAGGAGAACGCGAAGGATTTGGAGGTGAACTCGTACCTGTGGAAGCATGGTTCTACAAGGGTATGATTCTCATACTTTATCTCTTTCGTTTAATTGATAATTGAGCACATGGATGATCATGGTAATGGTTTGTATAAAAAATTTTAAAATCTGTTTTATCGCGCTTCCGCACTATTTATGTAATTTGATTGCATGTTCGAGTTATATACAAACCTAACAGTGGCATCAGAGCCTAACCTTGTGCTAATTATCAATTATTATGATTCCATGTATGTATGGGTATGCGATTGGATTGATTTTCTGGGCAACGTAAAAAAATTTCGAAGTCTGCTACGCGGCACGACCGCGCCGCTTCCAGTTCATTCTGGAGCGCGGCCGCGCCCGAACCCAGAAAAACGTTTCTGGGGGTGCAGCGCGGCCGCGCCGCTCCTAGTTCATTTTGGAGCGCGACCGCGCCGGTCTGCAAATTTTGAAAATTTTTTATTTTGATTTTATTTATTTTCAATTAAAATAAAAGGTTTATTTTCAATTGGAATATAATTAAAATTAAAAGTTTTATTTGAACTTGGAATATGATTCCATGTTTCCTAGAATA
The DNA here is from genome assembly GCA_034770075.1 of Aralia elata. NCBI lineage: Eukaryota > Viridiplantae > Streptophyta > Magnoliopsida > Apiales > Araliaceae > Aralia > Aralia elata. Next base: position 45,054,509 of record CM068385.1, read on the forward strand.
AAGGAGTTTATTCACATAATTAAAATAAAGATGTTTATTTTGATAAGGAATAGGATTTAACATATTTTATTTTTCCAAGCAATTTTAAGTTAAAATAAAGGAGTTTATTTTGAACTTGAAATTGGTTTCCATGTTAATTAAAATAAAAGAGTTTATTTTGATTTGGAATTTGATTAAAAATAAAGGAGTTTATTTTTATTCAAAATTGGATAAAATAAAATAAATAAGTTTATTATGATTTAAATTTTGATTAAAATAAAGGAGTTTATTTTTGTTTCAAAATTGGATTTCTAATAAACTTTTAATTGCCCATTAAATGATATCAATGCATATATGGAATGGTTTTATTATTCATGAGATGTGTAACGACCGGGAATTCTGGAATTTGCCTTGTAATTCGAATTTTTGAATATTAATGAATATATTATATTTTATTAATATTATATTTGTGTTACGTGTTTAAAGGTTGTGTGACAATCTAGATTATGTGAATGTATGAAATTTTACGTGTTATAGTTTTGTTTAAGTGAATAATCTATTTCGCGCAGCGTCGCGAAATCACTATTTACGGGGCACGTTTTTCAATGCACTATTCACGCCATAATATTTTTGTGTCTTTTTCGACTTTAATAAATTTCATAAATACGTGTATACGTACGAATAATTTTTCCAAGTGTCGGAAATTTTATTTGAGCTGATACATGATTTTATCCGTATCCGAAATGTGTTATATGGGTGTTCCGAATATTTGGACAAATCCCATAATAATTATTTTTATACGTCCCAATAATTATGGGAGTACCCATTTTAATTTTGGGTAGAGTTATTTGCCAGTTTTGGTACAAAAGTGGGAGTTTTCGGATATATTTTTGATATTTTCGGGTATCTAATTTGGCTTATTGCTCCAAGTGGGAACCACCCAACCACTTTAAACCAATCAAATTGCTAGGAAATGAGGAGAGAGAAATGAGCTTGCCGGCAAGTTTGAATTGTGGCCTCCTTGAGCCACAAACCCATTTTATTCCCTAAATTCCTCCCCACTTCTCTTCCATTTCATTTCCTCCCATGCCACTTCCCTTGCATTCCATTCCTAGTTGGTCCATCAGCAGATAGAGAGAAAGAGAGAGAGAGAGAGAGCTCGCCGGAAAAAGGAGGAAGAAGTCGCCGGAAGTTCGCCGGAAAAAGGAAGAAGAAGAAGTCTAGAGAGAGAGAGGTGGTGCACGAGTGAAGAAGAGAAGGAAGCCAAAGTAAGCAAGAAGGACTCAAAGAAAAGCCTAGCCATCTTATTAACCTCTAGCAGAGATTTGTAGAGGTAAACAAGCAATCAAAATCGTTTCCATTTGATTTTTGTAAAGATTTTCGAGTTTTAAAGGTTTTTGAGCTCTTGAGCTTGTGATTCGATTTTCTTGCGATTCTTGTTGTTGTTATTTGTTTTGTATATTTGTAAATGTTGTTAAGAGACTATAGAAGCCATTAATAACATCAAAGTGGAACAAAAATAGAAGAAATCCGTACCTATGCATAAGGAGGATGAAGAACATGAAGAACAATGGACTTTTTGGACATTCGGACTTTTTAGAGGACTATAAAGCTATGATTTCTTGTTTGTTAATTTTATTTGTTGTTATGGTATTGTAGCTCCATGGGTTACGAAGCTAACCCAGCTGGAATCGAGTAAAAAGATGTAAAAACGAAGATTTGGTGTTGATTTTGGTGAAGAACACCAAGAACACGAAAATAGTGTAACAACTTTGTACTTTGGCTTAAGATTTGGCCATGTTAATGTTAATGGGTAGCTCTGCATTTTTGATATGTTGTAGCCCCATGAGTTAGGAGTCCATAGAGTCCGAAATGAGCTAATTTGAACGTGTATGGAAGAAGTTATGAAGATCGGAGTGGAAAGAGGTCGAAAATTCGCGTCTGGGGATTTCTGCAGATTGCGGCCTGTATGCATGGCGCAGCTGCGCTGTTCATAAGGCCAAAATGGGCGCAGCTGCGCCGTACACGTGTCAGGCGCAGACGTGCCCGAGTGGACTACTTTGACCTCCTATAGTAAAATGTCCATAACTTTTGAATACGAACTCGGATTGAGATGATTCAAGATGATTCGGAAAGAGAACGAGTAGCCCTACAACTTTCGTTCTTTAAGTTTTTCGATTTGAGGCCTGTATCATGGCCTAAATTAGCCATTTATAGGACTGATGCGTAATTGGGGTCAATCGGAGGGCGTCGGGCATGCGCATTTGCACACGTAATGCCCCCGACCCTATAAAGTGATGTTCTAACCTTCATAACATGATTATTATGATTTATAATGATACTTATCATTAACCAATAAGTATTAGATAAATCGAATGGGCGTGTTAGACGTACGCAATTGCGTGTCGCTTGGGCATTCGAATAGGCAAGTTGGGCGTATAGACGTGCAAGCGTCGTAATGCCGTAACTAGTGGGCATAACCTTGTTTAATATTTTGTTTCTTATTTGAATGGGACATTATAGAGTTGTGTAAATAAATATTTGGTATTCCGTATGTGACTAATTGTATGTGAATATGTACCTAATTGTGTAGGATATTAAGGAGCGTGTGTTGTAATATTGTAGCAGCGCTTCAGGCAAGTTTCCTAACGCTTGTCTAACCCTTGTGTTGGGCAAGTTCCCTAACTTCATTCTTTCTATATATTGAATGCAAGTTTCCTTACTCTAGCTCAATTTAATATTGGGCAGGATTTCTCAACCGTACAACTTTTATTTATTGTGCGAGTTATTTATTGATTGAGCAATCATTCTATATTATTGCAAGTTTCGTGACTCAATTGGAGTTATTAATTTCAAATTATATTAGTGGATTAATTATTTTCAATTACCCCACATCAAGGATAAATTATTGATATTCGCAGCTTATACATTTGAATTCATTATCTGTTGTTGGACTGTGAAACGTTTAAGTTTTTCATTCATGAACTGTTTAAGGAGATAGTCTACGCCATTTGTCTCGGCTAGACACATACAGGTTATTATTTCAAAAGCTATCCAAACCAGTAGTTGGTACGGATTCTTGGACTGAGAGAGCAACCCTTATTAGGGGATTATAATGTGTCGGTTATTCGATGCAGTCAGAGTTAAATGTTATGCATATACATGGTGTACAAGAGGCTGATCCCTTCGAGTACAACTGACGGGGCCAGGTTTTAAAAGAGTTAGTCGAATGATTGACTCTTTGGCCAAAAGTTCATGGTCGGTTGGACCACTCAGCAGTAAATAATCATTATTCATTGTTTCATTTGAACTTTGATTATGTCATTTTAGCTATTTCATCAATGTTCATAAATTATTGATCTATGCAGCTATTATTCTTATTCATTCATGATATATCTTCATTCTTGCTTTTAAACTTGCTGAGCAAAGTAGTTGCTCACCCTTGCTATATCATGAACCTATTACAGTTAAGCCAGGGAGTTCCAAAGCGGACAAAGACAAAGGAAAGCTTAAGGAATAGTTATATGTACTATCCCGTTATGTAATCGTGGAATAATTTTGTATTATTAATGTATTCAGCGATGTATTTATTTAAGGTTATAGACCTTGGGACCGTAGTAAACCTTTTGTAATGAACAACATATGTTTATTTATTCCGCATTAGTTAATTTATGTTGTTTAGAGGTGTATGGATGTATTTTATCGTGAGCACCAAATTTGGGGGTGTCACAAGATGAATGTTATTTATTGATACATATGGAGATATGTATGATAATAAATAGGGACTGATTATGGACTACTGACCAATGTGTGATTGGTTTTATTTTAGTGGATGATTGAATGAATGGGTTTTTATAAATGGGGTCTGCGTACCTCGTCTTCTCTAGTTTTTCTTGATGTAAATTCTATCTTCCTCCTATGTACCTCCCCTTGACTGCTGATCAAGGTTTCTATTTATTGTAAATAGTTTATGTAATAGGTTTAGTTAGAATTACTTGAAGAATTGGAGACAAAGGAGCAAAGAGCGCTTGAAGACCCGTTTGTAATGGAGCCCGGGTTTAAATGTAATAGTTATATTTAAATTTTGTTCTTGCACCCTAGGTTTGACCTTTTGGTTCACTTGGTGGCTCTAGTGAACCAAACTAGAATAAAAGTCCATAATCAATCCGAGTAGAATATAGTATTCTATATGTGCATGCTTACTATATGTATATTATATATTATCCAACATGCTTCGCATGTTAAATAATATGACGCGTATTTTATATATATATGTGCATGCGCGCTAAACAAGATGAGACAAATAATAACAAACCCCTCAAAGGAATTATATTAAGTCCTAAGCGTTCAAAGATATTTGAAATATCAAACGTCGCCTTCTAGCATGGTAAAACGATTGAGTATTAAATATTTAATATGAGTTTGTTGTGCACACACAAGGCGAGTATTAAATATTTAAGATGTTATTTTATCACATTTGATGCTTATAAATAGACTGAACGATGCTGTTTTGTTGTGCACACACAAGGACAGTATTTTTCTTTCGAATATATGGAAGTGCTAGGTTGGACTTAACTTAGATTATTTTAGTTCGAATGTGCACACACTTGACCATTATAATCTAAGAGGCAAAATACAAGGAGTTACATAGTGATGTAATTGACAATAGTTGTCTACCTATTTATTTATATATAGTTTGTTGTGCACACACAAGGTTATATACATTTGAAATGGGATCTTTATTCTCACTAGCAAATCTTTAATTAGAATTGCCGAACTATATATATTGAGGGTAATATAGTTTGATGAAAAAGTGAGAGATACCAATTTAAAATAAAGACCTAATTTATTTTGGTAATTAATTAAATGAATGTATGCTAAAATGTTGTTAAATTACAAATTTATTTACAGAATTTTACAATGTCTAATTTACTATCACTGCGGAGCATGTTAATGCTAATACCAGACCAAATTAAACGGACTGGTTAAGAAATTTGAGAATAGTTCTCAAGGCTGAAAAGCTATCTTATGTCCTTAATACGCTTATCTCTGCAATGGTTGCAGACAATGTCTCTGAGGAAGAGATTGCTACTTTTAGAAAGTAGTAAGATGATGCACAGTTGGCTCAAATGCATCATACTCGCATCCATGAGTAACGAGCTTCAGCGTCAGCATGAAACTATGGATGCTCCTACTATACTCCTGCACCTTCAAGCAGTTGAAGGGTGAGGAAAGTAGGACTATTAGATATAAGATATCTAAGGAGCTCTTCCGATCTAGAATAACCGATGGCACTACAGTATAGACAAATGTCCTCAAAATGATCAATCTGATTGAACAATTGGGACAACTGGGTTTTAATGGATGGAGAGTTGATCCAAGATTTGATCTTGCAATCACTTCCGGACTCTTTCTCACAAATTGTTGTGAATTTCCACATGAACAAGCTATATGTCAGCCTGCCTGAGTTGCTTAAACATGTTGAAAATCGTAAAGAGTCACTTTCCAACCAAGAAAGACCAAGTCTTACTGGTAAATGATTCTTCCAAGAAGCGGAAGAGGGCCAAAGGATCTTCTTAAAAGAAGAACAATTCAAAGAAGGTAAATAAAAAGGCAAAAACAAAGGACAATAAGAACAAGACTGATGCAGATAGCAAAGGAGTTTGCTTTCACTGCAATAAGCCTGGATACTAGAAAGGAAACTGTAAGGAGAATCTTACAAGGGCTAACCAGAAAAAGCTTAGTGAAGCTTCGGTTACAGATATAGGTTTGTTCATGATTGAAATAAATTTTTCTATATGTCAAGGTTCTACTTGGGTATTGGATACCGGCTATAGTTCTCACGTATGCGATCCAATGCAGAGACTAAGCAGAAGTAGAAAGCTAAACAAAGAGTAAGTAATCTTATGTGTGAGAATGGAGCAAAGGTTGCTGCATTAACCATAGGAACTTATAGTTTAACATTGCCTACGGGCAAGTCTATTAAGTTAATAAGTTGTTATTATGTTACAGTTCTCTTTAGAAACATTATTACTTCCGTTGTTGGACAAGGAAGGTTTTGGTATTATATTTAAGAACAATTGTTGTTCTATTTATAATGATAATGTTTTGTTTGAAACTGAAATATTACTTGATAGATTTTGTATACTTGACTTACATGAAAAATAATTTTGCAAATTGAACAAACTAGTAAAAGAAAATGAGATGATCATTCAAAGAGTTGAATATGTGTATTTGATAAAATACAAGTCTGAATCATTTGAAAGGTTCAAAGAATTCAGAAGTGAAACAAATTGACAAAGTATTAAGATTCTTTGATCAGATCGAAGAAAGAATACTTGATCAATGAGTTTCTAGATCATCTGAAAATGGTATTTTCTCATAATGGAAACCTCCTGATACGCAATAATTGATTGGTGTATCTAAAAGGAGAAATTATACCTTGTTGGACATGGTGCAGTCCATAATGATTTTTACCGACATTCTAGTATCCATCTGGGCTATGCCCTGGAAACGGCTGCATATCTACAAAATAAGGTAACCTCAAAATCCGAGCCCAAGACTCCATAAAGGTTATGGATAGGGAGGATTCCTACTCTTAAGTATGTTAAGATAAGGGGTTGTCCAGCTTATGTGAAAAGGTTTCAAAGATAAATTTGGGACAAAATCTGACAAGTGCAGACTTGTGGAATATCCTAAAGAAAGTTTAGGGTATTATTACTATAATCCTACATGCTGCCTTCTTAGATAAAAGTGTTTATCATTGAAGGAGCTAGTGGGAGGGTAATAGATCTTGAAGGGGTTCAAGAACCACAAAGCACTTTAAGTCAAACCGAGGAACCTGTAGATAGACCTATTATACCACAACCGAATCGTAAATCTAGAAGAGTGCCGAAGATACCTGGGAGGTATGGATTCATCATAGAGGATGATGATGAGGTACGCATCATAGAGGATGATGATCCAGTTATATACGATGAGGCTATGAGTAGAAGATACTCAGAGAAATGGCAGATGGCCATGAAATCCGAAATGGACTCCATGTATGAGAACCAAGTATAGACTCTGGTTACTCCACAAAAGGGCATAGTGCCTAGAGTGTGAATATGGGTCTTTAAGAGAAAGACTATGGCAAATGGCAAGGTGGAGACCTATAAGACCAGACCTGGTTAAAAGGTTTTTCAAGTCAAGGAGTTGACTGTAATAAAATCTTATTACCGGGTAATGCTCAAGTCCATTTGGATTTTGCTTGTGATTATAGCTTATTACTAAATCTGGCAAAATGGATGTGGAGACATCCTTCCTCAATGAAAACTTGAGGAGAATGTATGTGTGATACAGCCAGAGGAATTTGTTACGAAGGTTGAAGCAAATCGTGTTTTAAGCTACAATGATCCATTGATGGATTGAAGCAAGCTTCTCAAAGATGGAACATTCATTTTGATGAGACAATCAAAAGAGTTTGATTTTATCAAAAATGAGAATGAACCTAGTGTGTACATAAGGGTCAGTGGGAGCGTTGTGACATTCTTGGTATTATATGTTGATATACTACTGACAAGGAATAACACACCAATGCTACAATCAGTAAAGATAAAATTGTCCAAACATTCCTCCATGAATGACTTGGGAGGAGCATCCTATAAATTGGGGATATAAGTCTATATAGATAGATTTAAAAGGATGTTCGGCTTGACCCAAAGAACGTATATTCATTTGATGCTAAAGGCGTTTAGCATGGCAAACTCCAAGAGAGGTCTCATGATGATGAGGCATGGAGAGAATCTCTCTAAAATTGTCCCCAATTGAAAGAGAGATCACATGAGTTACTATCATGTATGCAATGAATATACTAGGCTTTATGTTGATCAGTCATATTCTGGAGATGATTATTGTAAGACAGTGATAAATATCTTTAGGTACTTAACTGGTACTGAAGATGTGATTATGATTCATGGTAGGTCTGAATTAAAACTAGAGGGCTAAACAGACTCAAGTTTTCAGACTGACCAAGACGATAACAAATCCACTTTAGGGTAAAACGTTACCTTGAAAGGTGGTGCAGTGAATTGGAAAGGTTCCAAACAGCAAAGTATTGTTGGTTTAGTGACAAAGACAAAGTATATAGCTATAAATAAAGCTGCAAGTTGATTGTTTGGATGAAAAGTTCATCACAGAACTAGGAATAGTTCCTAAGTCTCATCTTGGATTCAAACATGAGTTGCGGCACTTTCATTTGATTAGTGGAATCATTGAAAGAGAAGAAATCACTATAGAGATAGTGGACTCTCAAGAACAACATTGCATATCCATTTACTGAAGCTTTATCCAAACAGCAGGATAATCGTCACTTAGAGAAGAAGGGTATTAGATACCATGACGATTGGCTTTAGTGCAAGTGGGAGATTGAAAGTAGTATGCACACAAGCCAATCATATTTGATATGATGTAGCATATACTTTGTAATCTTATTCATTTGTTAAAGGCATTTTACTTTATCTACATGATGCTGTTATATTGAATGTGATAAACCCATAGTTTTGAGCAATGCTTTTAGAATCATGATGGTGATCATGCTAATGAGATCTAAATTCTAGATAGCTCACAAACTAAAATCGTTCCTAATCGATGGATTACTAAAAAGGGGATTAGTGAATCCGGATAGATTAGTACATACGTTGTTTGCTCTTATGAAGAGGATGGTTGATCTTATAATCATTTGTGTGGAGACACTAAAGCAAGTATGTAGGTGCTTATTCGAGAATAAGTTCACTGAACGTGGCTTGCTAAGGAATACCTAATGGAGTTTTACTCGCCTGTCAATAGAAATTTCTCTAGTGATAGTAGTACAAGTGATCCTTGGACTTGAGATCATCATAGTATCTTGTGTATGATGAGTCATACTTTGACATGTCCCTTAAGACCTTTAGGGTATATCAAAGGGTATGATTGGGTATAATAAGTTATACATGGAGATAGGTGAATGATCAACAAAGAATCTACCACTTCTAGTAAAAGGAGAGAATGTCCTATGTGATTCGATAAATGACGACTCAGAAGTCTTTGGCCAAAGCAGAATGAAATTAGAAAAGAGTTTCAAATTTACATTATCAGAGTTGTGCATTTGAGAATCAAAATACATATAATTAAATAAAATAAGACTTGGCAGTAATTCCCTGTCTTATATTTAATTGGGACATTGTATGGTAGAAGGATTGAATTGTACGGTAACTATTCACTGAAAGGTTCTTTTGTGATTAATGTTGAAATCTATATTATCTGGAAAGTCGTTGATCGCTAAGGGGGTTTACCCTTATTGTAGAATAAATATTATTTATTTAAATGAATTAAATAGTTTAATTTATTTATTTAAATAAGATTAGAATTGTTCAAATTGATTTATTCACAACCGGTTTAATATGGAGAACCTAAAGGGTCACACCGCAAAAGGAAAATATTTATTTAAGAAGTAAATGGCATAATTGTAATAATAAGTTAAGTGTATTTAATTTAATCTATGGAGATAGAATAAATTAAATAGCTTAATATTTATTATTTAATATTTTGGAAATATTAAATATAAATTAATAAGAATAGTCTTATTATTATTATTACAATTACTATTATTTAATTCCTAATAGGGATTGGGAATTAATTAATAGAAGTACTCTCTCATGAATTCCTAATTGGATTAGGAGTTCAATTAATTAAAGGAGTTTAATTAAAATAAAAACCTTAATCCTAAATAGTTTAGGAGGGTTCCCTATATCTATAAATAGGAGGAGTCTTATCATATTTTGGGGTTAGACAATTTACACACTCTTCCATGAGAATTGGAGAGAGAGAGTACTTGCAATTTCTATAGAGATAGAAACTAGGGTTTTGCCAACACCCATCTTCTTGAATAACTATTATTCTTTGGTGGATCACCTCTAGAGGCCAAACACTTGGGTGGCTAACGTTGATCAAAGGAAGGAATCTCATTGGTGAAATTCAAGGAGAACGCGAAGGATTTGGAGGTGAACTCGTACCTGTGGAAGCATGGTTCTACAAGGGTATGATTCTCATACTTTATCTCTTTCGTTTAATTGATAATTGAGCACGTGGATGATCATGTTGATGGTTTGTATAAAAATTTTTAAAATCTGTTTTATCGCGCTTCCGCACTATTTATGTAATTTGATTACATGTTCGCGTTATATACAAACCTAACAGATCGTCACTTAGAGAAGAAGGGTATTAGATACCATGACGATTGGCTTTAGTGCAAGTGGGGGATTGAAAGTAGTATGCACACAAGCCAATCATATTTGATATGATATAGCATATACTTTGTAATCTTATTCGGTTATTAAAGGTATTTTACATTATCTACATGGTGCTGTTATATTAAATGTGATAAATCCATAGTTTTGAGCAATGCTTTTAGAATCATGATGGTGATCATACTAATGAGATCTAAATTCTAGATAGCTCACAAACTAAAATCGTTCCTAATCGATGGATTACTAAAAAGGGGATTAGTGAATCCGGATAGATTAGTACATACGTTGTTTGCTCTTATGAAGAGGATGGTTGATCTCATAATCATTTGTGTGGAGACACTAAAGCAAGTATGTAGGTGCTTATTAGAGAATAAGTTCACTGAACGTGGCTTGCTAAGGAATACCTAATGGAGTTTTACTCGCCTGTCAATAGGAATTCCTCTAGTGATAGTAGTACAGGTGATCCTTGGACTTGAGATCATCATAGTATCTTGTGTGTGATGAGTTATACTTTGACATGTCCCTTAAGACCCTTAGGGTATCAAAAGGTATGGTTGGGTAAAATAAGTTGCACATGGAGATAGGTGAATGTTCAACAAAGAATCTACCACTTCTAGTAAAAGGAGAGAATGTCCTATGTGATTCGATAAATGACGACTAAGAAGTCTTTGGCCAAAGCAGAATGAAATTAGAAAGGAGTTTCTAATTTGCATTAATCAGAGTTGTGCATTTGAGAATCGAAATACATATAATTAAATAAAATAAGACTTGACAGTAATTCCATGTCTTATATTTAATTGGGACATTGTATGGTAGAAGGATTGAATTGTACGGTAACTATTCACTGAAAGGTTCTTTTGTGATTAATGTTGAAATCTATATTATCTGGAGAGTGGTTGATCGCTAAGGGGCTTATCCTTATTATAGAATAAATATTATTTATTTAAATAAATTAAATAGTTTAATTTATTTATTTAAATAAGATTAGAATTGTTCTAATTGATTTATTCACAACCGGTTTAATATGGAGACCCTAAAGGGTCACACCGCAAAATAAAAATATTTATTTAAGAAGTAAATGGCATAATCGTAATAATAAGTTAAGTGTATTTAATTTAATCTATGGAGATAGAATAAATTAAATAGCTTAATATTTATTATTTCATATTTTAGAAATATTAAATATAAATTAATAAGAGGAGTCTTATTATTTTTATTACTATTATTATTATTTAATTTCTAAAAGGGTTTGAGAATTAATTAATAAAAGTACTCTTACAAATTTTTAATTGGATTAGGAGTTTAATTAATTAAAGGAGTTTAATTAAAATAAAAATCCTAATCCTAAATAGTTTAGGAGGGTTCCCCATATCTATAAATAAGAGGAGTCTTATCATGGTTTAGGGTTACACAGTTACACACTCTTCCATAAGAATTGGAGAGAGAGAGTACTTGCAATTTCTATAGAGATAGAAACTAGGGTTTTGCCAACACCCATCTTCTTGAACAACTATTATTCCTTGGTGGATCACCTTTAGAGGCCAAACACTTGGGTGGCTAACGTTGATCAAAGGAAGGAATTTAATCGGTGGAACTCAAGGAGAACACGAAGGAATTGGAGGTGACCTTGTACCTGAGGAAGCTTTGATTCACGAGGGTATAATTCTATATCTCTATCTCTTTCGTTTAATTGATGATTGATCACAAGGATGATCATGGTGATGGTTTGTATGAAAAATTTTAAAATCCGGTTTATTGCGCTTCTGCACTATTTATGTAATTTGATTGCATGTTCGCGCTATATACAAACCTAACAGTTATAATGCCCAAATTATTTTATGTATATAGTACAAAAATCCTATTTACAAGTAGTTATAATGTCTGATTTATTTCTCTTATATATTAGAAAATATACTTTTTTAAGCAGTTATTATGTCCGATTTTCTTCAAGTATTTAGTAAGAATATTCATTTTATAAGCAGTTATAATGCTAAAATTATCTCAAATATAATAGCCGAATATTCATTTTATAAGCAGTTATAATGCCTTATTTATTTCAAACATAGTAAACGAATATTCATTTTGCAAGCAGTTATAATGCTCAATTTATTTTAAATATAGTTGATGAATAGACATTTTATAAGCAGTTATAATGCTAAAATTATCTCAAATATAATAGCCGAATATTCATTTTATAAGCAGTTATAATGCTCGATTTATTTCAAACATAGTAAACGAATATTTATTTTGCAAGCAGTTATAATGCTCAATTTATTTTAAATATAGTTGATGAATATCATTTTATAAGCAGTTATAATGCTGAAATTATTTGATGCACAGTAGAAGGAGTCTTAATTATAAGCGATTATAATAACCGAAATAAAAACTTAAAATAGTTATTTGTTAAACGTTTCACTAGTTATGTACACCGATAATCGTATAGGATTTACGATGAACATTTAGACGTTATATCAACTGTAAAAGATATACGAGGCAAGTCTCCAAACCTTTTTACCTTTACACAAGTCTTTTATATCTTGCTATCAATTATTGTGAAGTTATTGATTCTTGATTCAACATTTCTTGTTTAATTTGATATTGAACAAAGTTTCTACGTTATGCAAGTTCTTTTAAGCTTCTTTCTCTTTCGTTATGGATTCAAATTACAGACAAATGTGTCATCAATTATTGTGAAGTTATTGCTTCTTGATTCAGCATAACTTAAGAAATGAACTGTTATTCGTATGGAATTGTTGTTGCTTAGTGAAAGCATGAATTATTGTGTCGAACCAAATTGTTTTGGTAAGCTTCCAAAACTGAGATGAATTACCCTTTTGAGGGTCATTACCCCTTTGAGGGTCGTATATATGTCCAATAAATCTCGACATAACGTGCAGTGGGCATGAGTAGGATGATATGCATACACCTAGGATATTGAGGAAGGCTGATCCCCTTCAAAATATCCAAACCAAACATATTTCTAAGTCTTTATGACTGATAGAAATGGTTTATACGAATCAATAGAGGATATCAACCCTCAGTTAGGCAAAATCGTGAATTCTATTCCTTCAACTCAAAACTCATTGTGTTTATATTTATAAACTTGCTGAGCTATTTTATGCTCATTCTTACAAATAATTTCTATTTGTAGCTAAGGAAGTATTACCAGAGGAGTCTGATGGTAAAAGAGAAAGTTAAAGAAGAGTAGTTAGGTCAAGAAAGATATAATTATTGTTGTCTTCTTTTGATGTAATAGGAATGAAAATGTATTATGAATTTATCAACTTTTACTAGAATATCCTCCACGATACCTCTAGGATATGTAACTGACCTATCTGTAAGCTGAAAAGAGATGTTGGTTGGTTTCGGTGCAGGTAGACCCAACTGGACATATATCGATAAAGGCATGAGGTTGATGCTAACACCCAAATCACACAAACATCTGTTGATTAACAAACTACCAATGGTGCAAGGAATAATAAAGTTGCCAAGATCTTTCAATTTCGGCGGCAACTTCTTTTGCAATATCGCACTACATTCTATAGTTAACGCTATTGTTTCATAATCCTCTAGCTTTTTCTTCCTTGACAAAATTCCTTTCATGAACTTGGCATAGCTTGGCATCTGCTCTAAAGCTTCTGCAAACGGTATGTTGATTTGTATCTTCTTAAAAACCTCGAGGAATTTGGAAAACTGCTTGTCTAATTTCTGTTTTTGAAATCTCTGTGGATATGGAACTAGAGGGTATACTACGGATTGATTTGCTTTCTCCTTTTCTTTTGGCTCAGTTTCCGTTTTCTCTACTTTCTTTGCTGAATTTTCTGCAGAATCTGAAACTTGAGTAGGGGGCGGTCGCGCTGCCTCTCCTTGTATTTCAGGCGCGGCCGTGCTGTCCGTCAGAAGTTGTTTCCCACTTCTAAGTGTGACAGCTTGACATTGCTCCTTACCATCTCTCTTTGGGTTAACTTCTGTGTTACTCAACAATGATCCTTGAGGTCTGTTGTTCAAAATATTGGCCATCTGACCCACTTGATTCTCTAGATTTCTGATGGCAGCTGCTTGACTCTTTACCAATACATCATTACTCGCTATATACTTCATCAAGAGCTCTTCCAAATCTGATTTCTTTTCTGTTTGCGGCTGCGTAGCTACTTGCTGATGTTGATTATAATATCCAGTGGGGATATGATGATCTAGGAGCTTGCTGATGATTTTGATTGTTACTCTATGACAAATTAGGATGGTTCCTTGTTGAGTTTTTGACTCTGCTGTAGCATCGATCTTCTTAGACATAGCTGCCATCTGAGCTGCTAACGCTATGACTGCGTCTACTTCTAGTACGCCGGCTACCTTATGTTGATTCATCTTCGAAGTTGGCCATTGATAGTTATTTGCAGCCATTGTTTTTAACAAAGTAAAAGCCTCATCAAAACTCTTGGCCATAAGTGCTCCTCCCGTAGCTGCGTCTATGCTCGTCCGAGTGTTACTACTTAACCCATTATAGAATGTCTGAACTTGTAACCACTTGGGTAGCCCATGATGCGGACATCTTCTCAATAAGTCTTTGAACCTCTCCCAAGCCTCATACAGTGACTCTTCATGTTGTTGCTCAAAGGTAGCAATATCGTTCCTTATCTTAGCAGTTTTAGCCGGCGGAAAGAATTTCGCAAGAAATTTCTGGGCTAAGTCATTCGAGGTCGTGATGGATCCTGGCGGAACCAAATGTTGCCAACTCTTTGCTTTATCCCTCAGAGTGAATGGAAATAGACGTAATCTAACCGCATCATCCGAAACATTATTGTACTTGAATGTATCATAAATCTCAAGAATGCTCACCAAATGTTTATTCAGATCATCATTGGCCAATCCCCCAAACTATACCGAGTTCTGGATCATCTTAATTGTACTCGGTTTAATCTCAAAAGTGTGTGCAGTGATCGCTGGCCTCGTGATGCTTGATTTGATCTCATCTATTTTAGGCATGACATATTCCCTCAGTGATTTTTGCTCTTCGTTAGCCATTTTCTCTTTCTCGATTGTCTCTTTGCAAAACTTTCTCAACTGACATAAGTTGTTCTCAAGATTGTCCTCGCACTACACAAGTTCCGGCTGTTTTGATCATGTATGCATAAACAAACCGAAATCACCTGAAACAAGCAATAACAAGAAAAACAAAAAGAAAGTTTAACTAAAATTGATTTAATAAAATTGATACTTGAAAATTATAAACACCAATTGTTCCCCGGCAACGGCGCCAAAAACTTGTTTACCTAATTCTATACTAGCACAAATACGCACGTATACGTAGTCCATAAGTAATAAAGTGATAAGTAGAGTATCGTTCCCACGGAGAAAACTGATTTTATAATGATAAATATCAATTCTCTATTAACCCAATTTTATTAAACAATTGATCAAAGATTTGTGAATTTCTGAAGTTAATTAATTAATTCTAATAAAGCTAACTACCACAAGTTTGAAAACAGATTTTTAAAGACTTAAGACTACAACTTCACTTATTGCTTCACTTTGCTCAACATACTTCCCATCAAATTATGCTAATTAGCTTGAATTGTTAATCGAAAACTCATCAATATCTATGACCATCTCTCAATATATCATAAACCAATCAACTCAAATCCATAGATGATAAACTCAAGATGAACACCCTAATTAACTAATCCACTATATCTCCATGTGAATTACAATTAAAAAGGATTTAAAGTTCAGGTTCCCTATTAGATTACATGTGGTGAATAGGTATATCTCTATCCTAAACACAAATCACGATTTCCAACGACAAACATAAAACACAATCACATGCTATTATGGTTAGATCTAAATCTATACTTCATCTCTCAAATTCATATAGATTATCCCGGTAATTATTGGCCAAATAATTAAGCAATTAATCATAAATCAGAATAGACAATCCAAAATTAATTAACCATAATTATCCAAGAAGCATATTAAACAAAGCTACACAATAAGATCCGTTATTGCCTTAAAAGAAATTTAGTTCATAATTAAACTAGAATCTATCATCCACAAATTTAATAGCATTCAAAAATTCAAAAGTAAAAGATAGAGAAAAGAACAAAAACTGATGAAGCAATCCTTGAATCTCTCTCTAGCTCCTGCCTTGATTTCCTTCTGCTAGGAATTTGCTTCAAGTCTTCTCAATTTGCCCCAAAACTAGGGTTTTCTAATAAATAAGTTCAACAACCTTAAAACTAACTTAAAGCAACTATTTATAGTATCTGATAAAAATCCTAAATAATTTAGAAGTCTGAAAACCAATTACACATCAAGTTGCTTCAATTAAATGAAAAGTCAAAGCTAGTCAACTCCCGAACTGGTGCGGTTGCGCTGGAAATAGGCCTGAATTGGGCGCGGCCGCGCTGCACTGGCAGACAATTTTTTTCTAACTTCGGAGACCGGCGCGGCCGCGTTGCTCCCTAGTTCATTTTAGGCGCGACCGCGCTATTTGACTTTCTGCACTTTTTCCTTCCTTTTGCTGCTGTTATGTTCAAGACTCACCAAATCCATTCCCAACACATGCAACCTACAAAAACACACAAAATGCATGAAAAGTAACTAGAAACACTAACCCACATTAAAAAGTACCCAATTCGTAGGTATAAAACCCACTCATCAACAGAAATGGTTGATACGAATCAATAGAGAATATCAACCCTTAGTTTTCTAGTTGATACGAATCAATAGAGGATATCAACCCTCAGTTAGGCAAAATCGTGAATTCTATTCCTTCAACTCAAAACTCATTGTGTTTATATTTCTAAATTTGCTGAGCTATTTTCTGCTCATTCTTGCAAATAATATCTATTTGCAGCTAAGAAAGTATTACCAGAAGAGTCTGACGGTAAAAGAGAAAGTTAAAGAAGAGTAGTTAGGTCAAGTAAGATATAATTATTGTTGTCTTCTTTTGATGTAATAGGAATGAGAATGTATTGTGTACTTTATATTTAAGTTGAAGATGTAGAAGTCATTTAACTATATTAGATTAACATTACTGGCGATGTCTAGAAAGTTCTGACGAGGAAAGGGGTTAGGTCATCTAATTGCGCGCCGTTTTAATGGAAAGCCCCCTCTTTCCTGGGAACTAACTGGTTACTAATACTGTAAGTCTCGGATACATAAATGGATATTTTTTTCAAGTCTTTTAGGACTTATTTGTAATAATAACAAGTTATGTGGGAATGTTATAATGATGAACGAATGATATTATAATATTATCACATTTCCGCATTATACTCTGATTATTAGAAGTCAAGATTTTCTATAGTAGTATGTAAAGGTTGTACAAGTCAGCACGAAGTCCGACCAAGCAAGGTGGTGGATTTCGGGGCGTGACACTAGCTATCTTTAACTCCCCATCTTTAATGAGATTCTGAATTTTATGTTGCAAAGCCCAACATTCTTCAATTGCATCCTAGGCGAGTTGGAATAATAGATGCATATCTTGGAATGATCATATCTATTTGCCCTAGGATTTGGCAGGGGCAGTAAGTCTGTAATCTTTCCTTTGTTCATCTGCAGATGCATCACTTCTTCTTTTGATTTGTTTAAAGGGGGAATTTTCGATTTCTTATTAATGCCATTTGATCCTTCTTTTCCTTCCTTGAAAGTTTTCATCCTTCTAGGTGACTTCTTTCCTTAGAGTTCCACTGACGTAATTCTTTGGCAATTTTGTTGGCCCATTTTCCTTGCTCCTTCAACCTTTCTTAATCCTCTTCAGTCAACTTGATTGTCTTTGAAGGATACAGGCTAAAACTTTCGCCGACCTCCTCCTTTTCTTTGGCTCTTGATATCTGGTGTTGAGTGAAGATCTGCCTTGTGAGCTGATGTTGGTATACCACCAGTTCTACCAATTAATTCATTTGATACCTAATCATTTTTAGTTCTTGTTTCACGACTCTGCTCTCTTCTTTATGCTCCTAGTCTAGGAAATTTGTCTCATTCCTTTGCGGGTATTCTTCGACTCGCTGATAAGTGCATAATATTCTATGATTTTGATTCATTTATGTTTAGTTTTATTACATGTTTTATGCGGATATGAGCTTATTAAGGTGTTTATTGATTTCAGGAGGAATAGAAGCTGAAATGAAGAAAAAGGATCAAAAAGTGGCAGAATGAAGAGAGTTGTGGCGCTCAAAAGGTTGAGCCGCGGCGTTGAACTTTAGGGTTGCGACGCTAGAAGGCTGAGTCGCGGTGCTAGGAGGGTTTCCGCGGGCGCGTGGGCACGTGGTCAGCCGGGCATCACGATTTTCAAGCTTTGTTTCAGGAGGAATTCTACAACAATTTGGATTATTATTTCTTAGAGCTTTAGGACTTTGTTCTAGGAGTAGAAATATATGTTTTTACTCAAGTCTTAATGTACAACTTCTTCCTTTACACACAATTATAAACCTTAGGATTGGAAGCAAGGTTGAAGCATGTCAGGCTAAGTTTTTTATTTCAGTTCTAAGGGATGTTGAACCTTCTTTACAATTAATAGTTTGATTAAGTTAGCTTTATTTGTTCGTTCTTCTATGACATTCATTCTTGATAATCTATGTTATTGTGTGAATGTTATTTATTCTGATTGATTTAATGTGGCCAGATAAGTTAATCTGATTAATATCATCTGCTAGATTAAGAAATACTATTACGTGTAATTGATATTGTTCCTAATCATAAGTAGCGATTAGAAATATTGATTGTGGTCAAGCTTTAATGTATTGTTATGATTATCAGATGACAGGTTAAATAATCCAAGCTTGTGTAATTGTTGCTTGGAATAGTCTAATTCTCTAATTCTTAATACTTCTATTATATTAAATCTAGAGAGCTTGTTCTAGGTTGTATAATAGTTAGAATCTTGTGAAAAACTTGTTTCATTAAGTGATAATCTAAGGGGAATTTCGGGTAGTAGAGCTTGTTGTTACCTAGAGCTATTAGTTTCATTGAAGGAAAATATTGTTATACTTGATTATTTCGTTATTGTGAAAAGGTAAAACTGAACTGAAGAACTGAAGCTTTAATTCATTGGTTATTCATATCATTTTAATTTCTGTTTTTATTAATTAGTTAATTAAACTCAAAACCCCTATTCTATTTATTGCTTTAATTCATTGGTTATTCATATTATTTTAATTTCTGTTTTTATTAATTAGTTAATCAAACTTAAAACCCCTAATTCTATTTATTGTTTAATTAGATTTAGAAAACGATAGAATAAATTAAGACAATTTCACTCTCTGTAGGTTCGACCCTTACTTGTCACTATACTGAATTATGTGTTCATAGAGTAAAAGTGAGGTTTTAATTTTGGAGTACCCAAACGTAATTTTCCACCGCTCTTTGATTACAAACCAGTACTTCTTTTTCCTCATGTTTTAACAGGAAACAGGAAAGTTGGAAAAAATTCAGAGTTGTATTTTAGAGGAGTATGAAAGATTTTTAGAGGAACTGGCAAAAAGAGAACAAGAATTTAATAATAGTGAGAAGAAGGCCAAGGAGGAGACAGAACCATCTGAGGTAATTCTTGATTCTGTGGTTCAGGTTAATACTAACCCTTCATTTTTTTCACCTAGGAATTTAAAGCCTAAGAAGGAGGAGCAAGAGGAAGACATACTGGAAACAGTTCACAAGGTTGAGGAAATTTTTGAGCAAACAGATAATGAGAATTTGCAGGTTTGTAATTATCAACAGTATGGAATTGGATAAAGAAGAAGAAATTGAATAGAGGTCAAATCTGAAGGAGGCTATAACTGCATTACACTCTTTACTAACAATCTCAGATAAATGTGCAGTATTTTCCATTCAATTAGTTGCTACTCACAAGAAATTATTACCTTTTGTTGTGCAAGCTCCTACCTTGGATTTGAGACTATTACCAATTCATTTGAAGTATGAATTTCCAATTACATAGATTGAGATGAGTGATGTCGAACAAATGACATAAAATAAATGCGCTGCTTGGGAGGCAACCCAAGATTTCAGATTTGCTTTTCTATCCCTTTTTACTTTTTAGTTGCATTTAATTTAGTTACTTTGTCTTTGCATGATTGTCTTACATTGGGGACAATGTAAGGTTTGAGTGTGGGGGAGACGTTTAGGTTAGTCTATGGTAAGTTTTACTCTAAGTTTGATAATCTAAGTTGGTTTGTTGAAAAATTAAGAATTGTTTACTCTAAATTTTTTTCCCTGTGATTTTATTTGCCTAAGCTTTTGAAGGTTATGTTTGTAGAATACAAATTGATGCTGATTTGTAGAATTTGTTTGATGCTTAATTAATTGATGAATGATGATAACTAAGTCAAGATCCATAGTTGACTGATTTTTAATTGAATTTGTGTTATATCAGTACTTGAATATGAGATACATGCTTACTTAGTTGAGTTTTATGTGAGGTCTGACTATGTACACTGATTTCATGATTTAGGACTGTTGAACTGCTTATTTTGTTTATAGTACCATGCTGGAAAAAATTGAGAAAAGAAACAAAAATGCAAAATCTTGTGGTAGGTTGAGATAGAGCGTAAAACACACTCACCCATAAACATATCCTATAAAAGCTTGAATTTGAAGGTTCTATTGGCTGAAAAAGAATAGCAAGAAAATTAAGTTCTAAGTTGTGAATCAGTTGTGCATAGTTGGGTTTTATGTAAACTTAGTTGAGTATTTGTGTTAATCATAGGAGAGATACTTATGTGGATGCAATTTAATTTAAATATGTTTAGTAGTGAATGACAAGGTTGTTATTATGAATTGATTAATGAAGTGTTGACCAGATTTCTGTTAATTAGTATTGATATTCATGAGTGGAAATTAAAATAAAACCTTTGAAATTTTGGTTGAATAGAATTCAAATAAATTTCAATATGACCTTTGTTCTAGTTTACACAAGGACGTGTAAAGGCTAAGTGCATAATATTCTATGATTTTGATTCCTTTATGTTTAGTTTTTTTACATGTTTTATGTGTATATGAGCTTATTAAGGTGTTTATTAATTTCAGGAGGAATGGGAGCTGAAATGAAGAAAAAGGATCAAAATGGGTGCACAAGGAGCAAAAAGAGAAAAGTGGCAGAATGAAGAGAGCCGCGGCGCTCAAAAGGTTGAGCACGACGCTGGACTTTAGGGCCGCGACGCTAGAAGGCTAAGTCGCGGCGCTAGGAGGGTTTCCGCGGGCACGTGGCCAGTCGGGCAACAGGATTTTCAAGCTTTGTTTCAAGAGGAATTCTACGACAATTTGGATTGTTATTTCTTAGAGCTTTAGGACTTTGTTCTAGGAGTAGAAATATATATTTTTAGTCAAGTCTTAGGGGACAACTTCTTCCTTTACACACAATTGTAAACCCTAGGATTGGAAGCAAGGTTGAAGCATGTCAGACTAAGTTTTCTATTTCAGTTCTAAGGGATGTTGAACCTTTTTTACAATTAATGGTTTGATTAAGTTAACTTTATTTATTCCTTCTTCTATGAAATTTATTCTTGATAATCTATGTTATTGTGTGAATGTTATTTATTCTGATTGATTTAATGTGGCCAGTTAAGTTAATCCGATTAATATCATATGACAGATGAAGAAATACTATTACGTGTAATTGATATTGTTCCTAATCATAAGTAGCGATTAATAATACTAATTGTGGTCAAGCTTTTATGTATTGGTATGATTATCAGAAGACAAGTTAAATAATTCGAGCTTGTGTGATTATTGCTTGGAATGTCTAATTCCCTAGTTCTTAATGTTGTTATTATATTAAATCTAGAGAGCTTGTTCTAGGTTGTATAATGGTTAAAATCTTGTGAAGAGCTTGTTTCATTAAGTGATAATCTAAGGGGAATTTCGGGTAGCAGAGCTTGTTGTTACCTAGGGCTATTAGTTTCATTGAAGGATACATATTGTTATACTTGATGATTTCATTATTGTGAAAAGGTAAAACTAAACTGAAGGACTAAAGCTTTAATTCATTGGTTATTCATATCATTTTAATTTCTGTTTTTATTAATTAGTTAATCAAACTCAAAACCCCCCATTCTATTTATTGTTTAATTAGATTTAGGAAACGATAGAATAAATTAGGAGAATTTCACTCTCTGTGGGTTCGACCCTTACTTGTCATTATACTAAATTCTGTGTTCATAGAGTAAAAGTGAGGTTTTAAATTTGGAGTGTTAATGACAGCTTCCACTCTCCATATGTATTTGTGATTCGGATTCATCTCGACATTTCTTGATCCGATTACGTTCACACTTTCCACAGTGTGTTGTGGTAAAGGATTGGTATTAACATTGGGTTGATAAGGTTATTTAACTAGAATATCGCCGCTTTCAGTTAACTTTTGAATCTTGTGCTTCAATGACCAACATTCTTATGTATTGTGCCTCGGAGATCCTGAATGATAAGCACAACGCTTATTCGGATCATATCTACTGCTCTTTGGGTTTGAGGGTGGAGCTAACTCAATAATCTTCTTTTGGGTAACCAATAGTGCCAATATGTCTTCTAGGGAATCACTCAAAGGGGTGAACTCCCGATCTTATTTATTCTCAAACTTTCTTTCTCGGTCCTAATTTTGATTAAATGCGGGTTGTTGTTGTTACAGACTGCTCTCTTGCATTCAGATTGGAGGATTATTGCTTGATCTTCTAGATTACCCTTGTCGAATGAGGGATACATTTTCTTTTTTCTTCTTTTGATTTCTCCTAGCAGCACTTCTATAATTCCCTGCCTGGAGGTGCTCAACTACAACTTCCAAGGCTATGAAGTCTTTGATTTTTCCATATCGTAAACCAATTTCAGCCATATCTCCATGCTTGATCATTTTCGAGAATGGCTTGCTTACCTGCCAACACCCTCTCGTAATAAGGCACTTCTGGATGTCAATGAACGTCATCACCATTTCATTTTCATCCATAGGAGGATTTACTTGGGCTACTGTCTTCCTCCACCTTTGAGCATAATCACGGAAAGATTCATTAGATTGTTTCTTGATTTTGGACATTTGATAATAATCTGGAGCTATCTTGGACTAAAAAATTGTACTGAGTCAAGAAGGCATGGGCCGAATCCTCCCGGTTGTGGATCTTAGCATTGTCAAGTCGGGCGTACCATGTTCTTGCCTCTCCAGTTAGGCTTTTTTGAAACAACTGCATTCTCAAACTTTCGTCCTCGGCATACGAATCATGCTCTCCGATGTATACTTTCAAATGGGTATATGGATCCTCTGACCCGTTATACTTTTCAAAATCTGGTACTTAAAACTTGTTTGGATATCTGACACCAGGGAATATGCAAAGGTCAGAGTAACTAACAGTGCCATATGATCCCACTCCTTTCATGGAGCGTAGAGTTTCTTTCATTTGCTTCGTCTTCTTCTTAATTTCCCTTGTTTCCCTATCCTCAAGGACATTGATCACTTCCTTCATCTGAGCTATATTCGGAATAACCAATGTTGCCTTACTACTAAACTGAAACACATGAGTGGGAATTTATGTTGCCTAATTTCTTATTAGCACTTAACACGCAAGTATACGCGTTCGTTTGTAATATTTAGCAAGCAAGGATATCGTTCCCACGAGGAAATATGTTAATATTTATCAATTACCAATTTTTAACCAAATTAACCTTATTTAAACTACGAATGATATTTGAGAATTAAAATTAAAATTAACTAAAATTAACTACTAAAATAATCAACCACGAGAATAATGCAGATTTAAAAGCTTAAGATTACAACTTCCCTTAGTATTTCATTTAAACCAATATACTTACTACTTAATTAATTAGTTACAATGAATAGCTAACCAAGAATTCTTTATAGTATTCACGCACTTCTTCCGATAGACACATGAACAAATCCTTATAAATCCAACAATTAAGCAACAGAATTACAAAGAACACCCTAACTAATTAACCTAGTATATTCCTTTGTGAATTATGTTAATTAGGATTTCAAACACAGATTCTTTCTATGGTTGCAAAAAATATACAGGTATATTCCTATCCTATACGCTAATCATATTAACCTTATTCAGATTATATGAACAGATGATATCATACCTAGATCTAAATCTATACTCCATCTTCTAATTTTGTATAGATTATCACGGTAATTGTTGATCGGACAATTAATTAATAAGCACAAGTTATGATAAACGATTCAAAAGTAATTAACTTAAATTAAATAGAAAGCATCAGTCTAAATTACATACTAAGTTCCGTTGTAATCTTAATTAAAAGTTTAGTTCATAATGATTAAGGAAAACATCATCCAAATAATAAATAAAAACATCCCAGACAATTACAAAAATTAAAGATAAAGGAAAGGAATAGAAGAAACTGTAAAGTTGCTCCCAATCTCTCTCTTTGAATCTTCAAACTTTGTAATTATCCTCCATGTTCTCCCTTGCGTTCTCTAAAAATCTCTTATTCCGTTCTGTACTCTAAGTGCTCTCCAATTGGTCTTTTTAAAAGGCTCTCCTTCAGAATCCTTTTTGGCTTAAAAACCCTTTTTTCAATTAATTCTCACTTTCCTCGCTGGCCAAATCTGATGTTGGGCATCATTACTCCGAGTTTAGTACAAATCCGGGAGTCATTACGCCGTTCTGGGACACCATATTTATAAAAATGCCATTTTTAAATTTTTAATGCTTTTTTCTCCCAAAATGACATCTATGTCCTTCCTGCTCCATCCTATAATAAATAAACACAGAAAACAAATAAAATGACCCTAACAATACTTAAAGAAAGCAATAAATAAGTTCAACAATACCTAATTCGTAGGTATAAAACACACTCATCAAATACCCCCAAACTTAAATCTTTGCTTGTCCTCAAGCAAAACACTTAGAAAAAAACTAAAACAAATAACTAACAACTAACTCGAGCAATTAATCAATATGAATTTGAAATTTGGCCTTAAAGATTTCATTGGCACGATAACTGAAGCAAAATTTCAAAAACATACAACGTCCAGAATTTTAATCTATTCATCAGTTCCACATTTATTCGTGACCCTTTAAGTGCGTGTGTGCATCCAAATGTTCAAACTAGTCATGACTCAAATAAGATCATATAATCAAATATTTCATAAAAGATTCTCAAATCAACTCTATAAACTAACTTTTCACATCAATCTCCGCTAATTAAGGCAAATCATAAATTTAAAGGATCAAAAGGATATTTTATACATTTAAGCGCACTTGAACCCTTCCCAAGTAATTCAAAAACACAAAAACAAATTCCCTTTATTTCTTTTTTTTTCCTTTTTAGTGAGTGCGTTTTACACTCCATCTCACTTCCCATTGAACAGTGCGTTTTATGCTCCATCTCGCTACATGTGTTTATGAGTGAGTGCGTTTTACGCTCCATCTCAACCCACCACATGATTCATTCTTTTTATTCGGGAAGGTTCAAAAATTTTAAACTTTTCATTAACCCAAGTTTTCCCCCAAACTTATGTTAAAGCCTAAATTTCGCTTTGAATAATGCTCAAATAAGTTCTTAAAGTTTCAATGATATCTTTCATAAACAATCAACCAAAATTTTTTCCTTAAGATACAACTAGCTAAATAGATGGATTTGTGCTTTGAAATTCAAAAAGATCACAAACAGTGTAAACCCAACTCATAAGTCAAAATAAAGACTAGCATGCTTCTCAAATTTCACAAGAGTTAAAAAAAATTAATCAAATTTTTATCATCGGCCATAATCAAATTTAATCAAATCATTGCTCAACTATCCTAAAAACATACTAACTAAAATGCAACTCTAATACATAATACACAATAAAACACACCCCCAAACTTAAACTAGACATTGTTTTCAATGGCTAAAATAGGAAAACATAAAGCAGAGGACTTCCCTGAAAATATAACAATCTTCCTCCTTGTCTGCTAAGTCTAAAGAATAGGCTAGGTACATTGGAATGAATATTGATTTGGACTCGAATAACCTGAAAACACATTAGAAGCAAGTTTATTAAATCCTAATAAATACAAGTTTATTAACTAATATGAACCCTAATAAAATAAATAAAAACAAAAACTAAAAATTAAACTTGGGTTGCCTCCCAAGAAGCGCTTGTTTTAACGTCCTTAGCCTGACTACTTCCTCTTCTCTCAATCTGGTTCAATCGCAAAAATTGTCATTGCATGCCTCCTCTTAGTCTTTTCTTTGAATTCCTTGGCATTATTGTACGTTTGAAAACCCCCAAACTTATCTTCATCCATTGGTAGAAAATAACTCTCACTATTTAATTTAACTTTTCCTGCATCCTTGACCACATCAATCTGGAAGCACTCCTCACAATCATATAAAGCTTGATTGTCTTGACCACCTTGAATGTAACCTCTTCTTCTTGTGGCCCATTCTTGAACTTTTTCTTTTCAGCTTCATTAACATATTTCACATCATCATGTGACCTTTTAGTTTTCCTCCCCCAACCTCATGTAGCTCCTCACCATTCCGACATAGAATTGCATTGTCATGCTCCACGCTTTCTCTTCTTGGATTTAACTCTGTATCTATTGCCGAATTTCTTATCAGCAGTTTAACATGCAAGTATACGTGTTCGTTTGTAATATTCAGCAAGCAAGGATATCGTTCCCACAAGAAAATATGTTAATATTTATCAATTACCAATTTTTAACCAAATCAACCTTATTTAAACTACGAATGATATTTGATAATTAAAATTAACTAAAATTAATTACTAAAATAATCAACCACGAGAATAATGCAGATTTAAAAGCTTAAGATTACAACTTCCCTTAGTATTTTATTTAAACCAGTACACTTCATATTTAATTAAGTAATTACAAGGTATCGCTAACCAAGAATTCTTTATAATATTCAAGCGCTTCTTCTGATAGACACATGAATAAATCCTTATAAATATAGCAATTAAGCGATAGAATTATAAGGAACACCCTAACTAATTAACACACTATATTCCTATGTGAATTATGTTAATTAGGGTTTCAAGCACAGATTTTTTCAATAGTTGCAAAAGACATATAGGTATATTCCTATCCTATACGCTAATCATATTAACCTTATTCAGATTATATGAACAGATGTTATCATATCCAGATCTAAATCTATACTCCATCTTTCAATTTTGTATAAATTATTCCGGTAATTGTTGGCCAAACAATTAATCAACAAACACAAGATATGATAAACGATTCAAAAGTAATCAACTTGAATTAAATAAAAAGCATCAATCTAAATTACATACTAAGTTCTGTTGCAATCTTAATTGAAAGTTTAGTTCATAACGATTAAGGAAAACATCATCCAGATAATAAATAAAAACATCCCAAAGACTACAAAATTATAGATTAAAGAAAGGGATAGAAGAAACTATAAAGCCTCTCCCAATCTTTGTCTTGATCTTCAAGCTCTGTAAATCTCCTTCGTGTTCTCCTTGTTTTAGTCTCTGCAATCTCTTCTTACGTTATGTTCTCAATTCTTCTCCAATTGGTCTTTTTAAAAGGCTCTCCTTCAGAATCCTTTTTGGCTTAAAAATCCTTTTTTCTAATTAATTCTCACTTTCCTCGCTGGCCAAATCTGACGTTGGACGTCATTACGCCAAGTTTAGTACAATTTTGGGCGTCATTACGCCGCTCTGGGACACCGTATTTACAAAAATGTCATTTTCGAATTTTTAATGCTTTTCTTCTCCCAAAATGACATCCATGTCCTTCCTGCTCCATCCTAGAATA
Organism: Aralia elata; assembly: GCA_034770075.1. Classification (NCBI taxonomy): domain Eukaryota; kingdom Viridiplantae; phylum Streptophyta; class Magnoliopsida; order Apiales; family Araliaceae; genus Aralia; species Aralia elata. Next base: position 45,082,494 of record CM068385.1, read on the forward strand.
AATAAACATAAAAACAAATAAAATAACCCTAAAAATTACTTAAATAAAGCAATAAATAAGCTCAACAATACCTAATTCGTAGGTATAAAACCCACTCATCAAATACCCCCAAACTTAAATATTTGCTTGTTCTCAAGCAATGCAATGACACAAATGCAAACTAACTAGCGTGCCTACGAATTAAATAACCAATTAACATAGTGTCCAACACCAGGCCTCAAAGATAGCATATAATACTTAAACAGAACATCCAATTAATGCAAAGTTTCCAACTTTAACCAATCAGGTAAGTTGCACCTGTCTGAAAGTAGTATGCACACAAGCCAATCATATTTGATATGATGTAGCATATACTTTGTAATCTTATTCATTTATTAATAAAAGAATTAATTTTCTTAAAAAGGCATTTTATATTATCTACATAGTGTTGTTATATTAAATGTGATAAACCCATAGTTTTGAGCAATGCTTTTAGAATCATGATGGTGATCATGCTAATGAGATCTAAATTCAAGATAACTCACAACATAAAATCGTTCCTAATCGTTGGATTACTAAATAGGGGATTAGTGAATCCGGATAGATTAGTACATACGGTGCTTGCTCTTAAGAAGAGGATGATTGATCTCATAATCATTTGTGTGGAGACACTAAAGCAAGTATGTAGGTGCTTATTAGAGAATAAGTTCACTAAACGTGGCTCGCTAAGGAATACCTAATGGAGTTTTACTCGTCTGTCAATAGGAATTCCTCTAGTGATAGTAGTACAAGTGATCCTTGGACTTGAGATCATCATAGTATCTTGTGTATGATGAGTTATACTTTGACATGTCCCTTAAGACCTTTAGGGTATATCAAAGGGTATGATTGGGTATAATAAGTTGTACATGGAGATAGATGAATGATCAACAAAGAATCTACCACGTCTAGTAAAATATGTGACTGTCCTATGTGATTCGATAAATGACAACTCAGTAGTCCTTGGCCAAGGCAGAATGAAATTAGAAAGGAGTTTCTAATTTGCATTAATCAGAGTTGTGCATTTGGAAATCAAAATACATATAATTAAATAAAATAAGACTTGACAGTAAATCCATGTCTTATATTTAATTGGGACATTGTATGGTAGAAGGATTGAATTGTACGGTAACTATTTACTCAAAGGTTCTTTTGTGATTAATGTTGAAATCTATATTATCTGGAAAGTCGTTGATCGCTAAGGGGGCTTACCCTTATTGTAGAATAAATATTATTTATTTAAATGAATTAAATAGTTTAATTTATTTATTTAAATAAGAATAGAATTGTTCTAATTGTTTTATTCACAACCGGTTTAATATGGAGAACCTAAAGGGTCACACCGCAAAAAAAAATATTTATTTAAGAAGTAAATGACATAATTATAATAATAAGTTAAGTGTATTTAATTTAGTCTATGGAGATAGAATAAATTAAATAGCTTAATATTTATTATTTAATGTTTTGGAAATATTAAATATAAATTAATAAGAGGAGTCTTATTATTATTATTACTTTTACTATTATTTAATTCCTAATAGGGATTGAGAATTAATTAATAGAAGTACTCTTCCATGAATTCCTAATTGGATTAGGAGCATAAATAAATAAAGGAGTTTAATTATAATAGAAACCCTAATCCTAAATAGTTTAGGGAAGGGTTATTCCTACATCTACAAATAAGAGAAGTCTTATCATAGATTAGGGTTACACACTCTTGCATTAGATTGTGGAGAGTACTTACAATTTCTATAGAGATAGAAACTAGGGTTTTGCCAAATACCCAACTTCTTGAATACTTGTTCTTCCTTGGTGGATCACCTCTAGAGGCCAAACACTTGGGTGGCTAACGTTGATCAAAGGAAGGAATGACACCGTAGCATTCGAGGAGAACACGAAGGACTAGGAGTTGAACTTGTACCCGAGGAAGCTTTGTTCTACGAGGGTATAATTCTTATTCTCTTTCTCTTTCGTTTATATCGTTAATTGAGCACATTGATCGATCATGGTGATAGTTTGTATAAAATTTTAAAATCTATTTTATCGCGCTTCCGCTATATTTATGTAATTTGATTGCATGCTCGCGTTATATACAAACCTAACAGTGGTATCAGAGCTTAATCATGTGCTAATTATCGATCTTGATGATTCCATGTATGAATTGATATGCGAAACGTTCGAATTTTTGGGCAAGAAAATTTTTCTGATTCCGCGTCACGGCGCGGCCGCACCGCTTCCAGTTCATTCTGGAGCGCGGCCGCGCCCGAACCCAGAAAAACGTTTCCTGGGGTGCAGCGCGGCCGCGCCGCTCCTAGTTCAAAATGGAGCGCGGCCGCACCGGTGTCCAGACTTTGAAAAATTTTGTTTTTCTTAATTAAAATAAATGGTTTATTTAATTGATAAAAGTTTAAAATAAAAGAGTTTATTTTATCTGGAATAGGATTTCAGATTGCTAAAATTAAAGGAGTTTAATTTGGATTTGGTTTTTGATTAAAATAAAAGAGTTTATTTTGTTTCAAAACTAAATATTAGCAAAACTTTTGCCCATTAATTGATATCAATGCATATATGGAATGGTTTTATTATTCATGGGATGAATGTTATTTATTGATACATATAGAGATATGTATGATAATAAATAGGGATTGATTATGGACTATTGACCAATGTGTGATTGGATTTATTTTAATGGATGCTTGAATGTATGGGTTTTTATAAATGGGGTCTGCGTACCTCGTCTTCTCTAAATTTTTCTTAATGTAAATTCTATCTCCCTCCTATGTACTTCCCCTTGACTGCTGATCAAGGTTTCTATTTATTGTAAGTAGTTTTTGTAATAGGAATAGTTAGAATTAATTTTGAAGAATTGGAGACAAAGGAGCAAGGAGCGCTTGAAGACCCGTTTGTATTGGAGCCTGGGTTTAAATGTAATAGTTATATTTAAATTTATTCTTGCACCCTAGGTTTGACCTTTTGGTTCACTTGGTGGCTCTAGTGAACCAAACTAGAATAAAAGTCCATAATCAATCCCGGTAGAATATAGTATTCTATATGTGCATGCTTACTATATATATATTATATATTATCCAACATGCTTCACATGTAAAATAATATGACACGTATTTTATATATATATATGTGCATGCGCGCTAAACAAGATGAAACTTATAATAATAAACCCCTCAAAGTAATTATATTAAGTCCTAAGCGTTCAAAGATATTTGGAATATCGAACATCGCCTTCTAGCATGGTAAAGCGATAGAGTATTAAATATTTAATATGAGTTTGTTGTGTCACACAAGGCAAGTATTAAATATTTAAGATGTTGCTTTATCACATTTGATGCTTATACATAGACTGAACGATACTGTTTTGTTGTGTCACACAAGGACAGTGTTTTTCTTTCGAATATATGGAAGTGCTAGGTTGGACTTAACTTAGATAATTTTGATTCGGATGTGTCACACTTGATCAAAATAATCTAAGAGGCAAAATACAAGGAGTTACATAGTGATGTAATTGACAATAGTTGTCTACCTATTTATTTATATATAGTTTGTTGTGTCACACAAGGCTATATACATTTGAAATGGGATCCTTATTCTCACTAGCAAATCTTTAATTAGATTTGCCGAACTATATAATGAGGGTAATATGGTTTGATGAAAATAGTGAGAGATACCAATTTAAAATAAAGACCTAATTTATTTTGGTAATTAATTAAATGAATGAATGCTAAAATGTTGTCTATTTCACATGCAGAATTTAAAAATGTCAAACTCACTATCACTGCGTAGCATACTTGATGCTAACAAACTGACCGGACCGAATTACACGGACTGGTTAAGGAATCTGAGAATTGTTCTCACTGCTGAAAAGATTTCTTATGTCCTAAATTCGCCTGTCCCTGCAAGTGTTGCAGAAACAGCCTCTGAGGAAGAGATTGCTACTTTCAGAAAGTGGCAAGATGATGCAATCCTGGCTCAATGCATCATGCTCGCATCCATGAGTAACGAGCTTCAGCGTCAGCATGAAACTATGGATGCTCCTACTATATTGCTGCACCTCAAAGAGTTGTATGGTGAGCAAAGTAGGACTGCTAGATATCAGATATCTAAGGAGCTCTTCCGATCTCGTATGACCGAGGACACTACTGTTGAGACTCATGTTCTTAAGATGATCAATTTGATTGAACAACTTGGACAACTAGGGTTAGTGATGGATGGGGAGTTAAGCCAAGATTTGATCTTGCAGTCACTCCCGGACACCTTCTCACAATTTGTTGTGAATTTTCACATGAATAAGTTAGATGTCAGCTTGCCTGAGCTACTTAAAATGTTGAAAACTACTGAAGGTCACTTCTCATCCAACAAGAACCAAGTCTTACTAGTGGATGATTCTTCCAAGAAAAGGAAGAGGCCCAAGGTATCTTCTGAAAAGAAGAAAAACAAGAAGGCTAAGGGCAAGGCGAAGCTAAAGGATAAAAGGAAACCTGAACCAGATAGCAAAGGAATTTGCTACCATTGCAATAAGCCGGGACACTGGAAGAGGAACTGCGAGTATCTTGCGGACCAAAAGAAGCTTGGAGAAACTTTGACTTCCGATCTAGGTTTGTTCATGATTGAAATTAATTTTTCTGAAAGTCAAAATTCTACTTGGGTATTGGATACCGGCTGTAGTTCTCACATATGTAATAATATGCAGGGACTAAGCAGAAGTAGGAAGCTGAACAAGGATGAAGTCGTCCTACGAGTGGGAAATGGAGCAAAGGTTGCTGCATTGGCTGTAGGGATTTATTGTTTAGCACTGCCTTCGGGCAAGTTCATTAGTTTAAATAATTGTTATTATGTTTCAACACTCATTAGAAACATTATTTCAATTTCTGTATTGGATATGGATGGTTTTGATATTATAATAAAGAACAACAGTTGTTCTATTTATAATAAAAATGTTTTATATGGTGTTGGCAATTTACTGAATGGACTTTACATACTTGACTTGCATGAAAATATACTTCAAATTGAACAAACTAAGAAAAGAAAAAGAGATGATGTTAATTATACCTTTATGTGGCACTGTAGACTCGGTCATATTACTGAAACAAGATTATCCAAGTTGCATAAAGATGGGCTTTTAGAGCTATCTGATTACGAATCATATCCAACTTGTGAATCTTGTCTCATGGGTAAGATGACTAAATCTCCTTTTTCTAGAAAAGGAGAAAGAGTTACAGAGTTGTTAGCATTGGTACACACAAACGTATGTGGACCTATAACAACGAATGCACGAGGAGGGTATTCTTATTTTATTACTTTCACTGATGATCATTCTAGATTTGGATATGTGTATTTAATGAAATACAAATCTAAATCGTTTGAAAAGTTCAAAGAATTCAGAAGTGAAGTAGAGAAACAAACTGGTAAGAGTATTAAGATTCTTCGATCGGATCGAGGAGGGAAATACTTAACCAATGAGTTTCTCAATTGTCTCAAAGAAAATGGTATAATCTTACAATAGACTCCACTAGGGACGCCACAGTTGAATGGTGTATCTGAAAGGAGAAATCGAACATTGTTGGACATGGTTCGATCCATGATGAGTTTTACCGACCTTCCAGTATCATTCTGGGGTTATGCCCTAGAAACGGCTGCATATCTACTTAACAAGGTACCTACCAAATCCATCCCAAAGACCCCATATGAGATATGGAAGGGAGGAAACCAAACCTTAAGTGTGTTAAGTATTGGGGTTGTCCAGCTTATGTCAAAAGGTTTGAACAATGTAGACACCCAAATTTTGCGTTTCCTTCTACTAACCGTGACAGGAGGGCGAAATCGTCAATTGAACCAGCTTGCGGGAGCAAAGGAGCGGGCACAAGGGCGAGCGCCCGGTCCCGCCGCAATGATTTGGGCAGCCCAAGTCGACGTGATAGCATGACCGTCCGAGGCAGGCATTTCCGAATGAGGTGGCACGTCTCCCGGAAGTTCCCGGACTGCAGAATACGAGCCTGTCAGCGAAAACCGACGTTGCGGTACGAAAATCGAGGCGTGGCACGAAAATCGAGAAAGTCAAGCCCGCCAGCCGCGGATAGATCTGCGGCCAAGTGGGTGCGCCAGCACGAAAACCGGGAAATCAGCACTCAGCAGCTGAGTGCGATGGGAGGCGTGCCAGCTGGCCAGCCGCAGATCTATCTGCGGCCAGCCGCAGATAGATCTGCGGCTGGCTCTGGCCAGCCTATTTAAGCCAGCTTCGGCAGCATACAGGAGGTTCAGCGAATTTTGGGAAAGAGGAAGAATTCCACAGCGGAAAACAGCAGCAAAAGATCGGAAATTGAGAGGAAAAAGAGGGAAATTTTGCAATCAAATAGGAAGAAAAGAGAGAGAAAGAAGGAGAGAGTTCAATTCTTTTGATTTTGATTGTATTAATACACTCCTTATTCAATTCAAATACATCAAGTTTACATCCATTTGGATATCAATTGCAAGGTGAAATCTCTTTTGTGATATCAATTTCTATCATATCATTTGATCAAATTAGATGTAATTTTTCATGTAATTTATTGATTGAAACAATGAATTAGGGATTGTGAGTGAAGTTTCCATCGGAATGAAACTCTTCCTAATAACCCGATGATATTCGTTCATTAATTTCTTTGTTTGTTTTAAGGTGTTATGTTTGGTATCAATTCCTTTAAATCGTTGTTTTAGGATGCCTTGGTATTGTTAGATTATCCGGGTTGGTTTATTTTCTTGTAATATCCGATTGTTTGTGGATACTTGGTTGTGAGCCTAGGAAAGCGACCCCGGGGTCCCGATCCGATGATGGACATATCTTGATGTAAGAAGTAGAGATGACGTAGTTCTCATTGTAAATATGTAATCGTTGGGCCTTAAAACGACGCTAAGGCGAGAATCGTGCTTAAGGCCCCGAAATAGTGAAATTTGTGATTGTTGGCGTTCGGGGATATTTTGATGGCTTACATGCCCATGAATAAACCCGACGCGTGTTTATGCTTGATTCGATTTATGACACGAAATTGATTTCAAAGCTAAATGATAAGATTTTCATAAAATCAATCAAAGTAGGATATTAGAATCACGAGGTTAAAATTTGAGAAACGTTAATGAAATGTCGATTCATATCTAACGAGAAAGCTAAAGAAAAATCGTTTTCCAAAACAACACACGAAATGATTTTATAAATAATTGACGTTTTATTAAATCTTTGTGCATAGGGTGAAAGAGATCCTAGAAATTGCCCATCATTTTATGAAAGCAACGTATAGATCTCGATTCCTATTTTGACGAAGGTTTAAAACTCTTGTTCTGTTAAAACGACACTTAACGAAAATCTCATAGTTTTGATAATTAAAATCAAACCTTTTCTCATAAAGCTTTCTCGTGTATGCCGAAAAGACATTCCGAAGCATTCTCAAAGTAAAACAACACGATTTTCCCTAAAAATCCAAATGACTCTTTCATACAAACTCACCACAACATTCACATAAGCACACCTACACACACACGCACGCACACACACACACATTTCATGAATTAAAGGATAGGAGAAGCATCAAGATTGCGGTAACCGTGTTTCACGGAAGTCGGGGGGTGGGTGCCTAACACCTTCCCCTCACTTAAACAAGCCCCCGAACTCTATGAATCTCGATTCGCAGACCAATTAATTCGGAGTCACATATGAGCCAGCGATTTATAAAACACGAAAATTCGGATGAGTTGGTACATCCATTTCAAATATACCAACTGGCGACTCTGGTTAATTGGCTCATCATAAAAACGATCTTTCAAAACCCCGTCGACATCAATGCCGACCTTTTCCAAGCGTCATCTGAACCAAAAGGCTAAAATTGGAAAAGACCAAAAGAGAGAAAGCGAAAACCCGGCGTCGACAAACAAGATAAGCTAAAGACTAGATCTGACAAGTGTAGATTTGTGGGATACCTTAAAGAAACATCAGGGTATTATTTCTATCATCCTACTGATCAAAAGGTGTTTGTTGCGAAACATATCGCCTTCTTGGAAAATGAGTTTATCCTTGAAGGGATCAGTGGGAGTAAGATATATCTTAAAGAAGTTCAAGAACCACAAAATACTACGGATCAAAGTCAGGTACCTGACCAAGTAGAAGAACCTATTGTACCACTACCTATTCGTAAATCTGGAAGAGTACCGAAGATACCTGAGAGGTATGGATTCATCATAGAGGATGATGATGAGGTACGCATCATAGATGATGATGATCCATTGACTTACGAAGAGGCTATGAGTAGTGAAGACTCAGAGAAATGGCTAGAAGCCATGAAATCCGAGATGGACTCCATGTATGAAAACCAAGTATGGACTTTGGTTTCACCACCTGAGGGCATTAAGCCTATTGGGTGTAAATGGGTCTTTAAGAGAAAGACTGGAGCAGATGGCAAGGTAGAGACCTATAAGGCCCGACTGGTTGCAAAAGGTTTTAAACAAAGACAAGGAGTTGACTATGATAAAACCTTCTCACCAGTAGCTATGCTCAAGTCCATTCGGATTTTGCTTGCAATTGCAGCTTATTATGACTACGAGATCTGGCAAATGGACGTGAAAACGGCCTTTCTCAATGGAGATCTTGAGGAGAATGTATATATGATACAGCCAAAGGGTTTTGTTTCAACGGTTGGAACAAACCAAGTCTGTAAGCTACAACGATCCATTTATGGATTGAAGCAAGCTTCTCGAAGATGGAACATCCATTTTGGTGAGATAATCAAAAGGTTTGATTTTATCAAAAATGAGGATGAACCTTGTGTGTACAAGAAGGTTAGTGGGAGCGCTGTTTCATTCCTTGTATTATATGTTGATGACATATTACTGATAGGGAATGATGTTCCTATGCTACAGTCGATCAAAATTTGGTTATCTAAACACTTCTCCATGAAGGACTTGGGTGAGGCATCCTATATTTTGGGGATAAAGATCTATAGAGATATATATAAAAGGATGCTGGGCTTGACCCAAGGAAAGTACATTGACTCGATGCTAAAGAAGTTTAACATCGAAGATTCCAAGAGAGGTCTCATGCCGATGAGACATGGAATACATCTCTCCAAGAAACAGGCCCCAAAGACACCTGAGGAGAGAGACCGGATGAGTAAGATTCTTTATGCTTCCGCAATAGGATCTATCATGTACGGTATGATATGTACTAGACCAGATGTCGCTCATGCACTTAGTGTGACGAGCAGATATCAGTCGAATCCAGGAGAAGAGCACTGAAAGGCTGTGAAAAACATCCTAAAGTACTTGAGAAGAACTAAGGATGTATTTCTTGTCTACGGTGGGTCTGAATTAAAACTAGAGGGCTATACAGACTCAAGTTTTCAAACGGACCAAGATGACTATAAATCCGTTTCTGGATATGTGTTTACCTTAAACGGTGGCGCAGTGAGTTGGAAGAGTTCCAAGCAGCAAACAGTTGCTGATTCAGTGACAGAGGCAGAGTATATAGCTACAAGTGAAGCTGCAAAGGAAGCTGTTTGGATGAAGAAGTTCATAACTGAACTTGGAGTGGTTCTTAGCATTAGAGGAGCCATACCTTTATTTTGTGACAACACTTGAGCTGTTGCGCAGGCTAAGGAACCCAGGTCTCATCAGAAATCCAAACACGTGTTGCGGCGGTTTCATTTGATTAGAGAGATCATTGAAAGAGGAGATGTCACCTTGGAACGTGTGGACTCTCAAGACAACATTGCAGATCCATTTACTAAAGCTTTAACTCAACAACAGTTTGATCGTCACTTAGAGAAGATGGGTATTAGATACCATGGCGATTGGCTTTAGTGCAAGTGGGAGATTGATAGTAGTATGCACACAAGCCAATCATATTTGATATGATGTAGCATATACTTTGTAATCTTATTCATTTATTAATAAAAGAATTAATTTTCTTAAAAAGACATTTTATATTATCTACATAGTGCTGTTATATTAAATGTGATAAACCCATAGTTTTGAGCAATGCTTTTAGAATCATGATGGTGATCATGCTAATGAGATCTAAATTCAAGATAGCTCACAAACTAAAATCGTTCCTAATCGTTGGATTACTAAATAGGGGATTAGTGAATCCGGATAGATTAGTACATACGTTGCTTGCTCTTAAGAAGAGGATGATTGATCTCATAATCATTTATGTGGAGACACTAAAGCAAGTATGTAGGTGCTTATTAGAGAATAAGTTCACTGATCGTGGCTCGCTAAGGAATACCTAATGGAGTTTTACTCGTCTGTCAATAGGAATTCCTCTAGTGATAGTAGTACAAGTGATCCTTGGACTTGAGATCATCATAGTATCTTGTGTATGATGAGTTATACTTTGACATGTCCCTTAAGACCTTTAGGGTATATCAAAGGGTATGATTGGGTATAATAAGTTGTACATGGAGATAGATGAATGATCAACAAAGAAAAATATTAATAAGTTAAGTTTATTCACAACCGGTTTAATATAGAGAACCTAAAGGGTCACACCGCAAAAGAAAAATATTTATTTAAGAAGTAAATGGCATAATTGTAATAATAAGTTAAGTGTATTTAATTTAGTCTATGGAGATAGAATAAATTAAATAGCTTAATATTTATTATTTAATGTTTTGGAAATATGAAATATAAATTAATAAGAGGAGTCTTATTATTATTACTACTTTTACTATTATTTAATTCCTAATAGGGATTGAGAATTAATTAATATAAGTACTCTTCCATGAATTCCTAATTGGATTAGGAACATAAATAATTAAAGGAGTTTAATTATAATAGAAACCCTAATCCTAAATAGTTTAGGGAAGGGTTATTCCTACATCTATAAATAAGAGGAGTCTTATCATAGATTAGGGTTACACACTCTTGCATTAGATTGTGGAGAGTACTTACAATTTCTATAGAGATAGAAACTAGGGTTTTGCCAAATACCCAACTTCTTGAATACTTGTTCTTCCTTGGTGGATCACCTCTAGAGGCCAAACACTTGGGTGGCTAACGTTGATCAAAGGAAGGAATCACACCGTAGCATTCGAGGAGAACACGAAGGACTAGGAGTTGAACTTGTACCCGAGTAAACTTTGTTCTACGAGGGTATAATTCTTATTCTCTTTCTCTTTCGTTTATATCGTTAATTGAGCACATTGATCGATCATGGTGATGGTTTGTATAAAATTTTAAAATCCGTTTTATCGCGCTTCCGCTCTATTTATGTAATTTGATTTCATGCTCGCGTTATATACAAACCTAACAGCGGCTTTATAGTTTCTTTTATCCCTTTCTTTAATCCTTAATTTTGTAGTCTTTTGGATGTTTTTATTTATTATCTGGATGATGTTTTCCTTTTTAACCACTTCCTTTGTTATGGGGTTAAGTCTACGTTGTTGCTCTATAATCGGTTTAGCTTCTTCTTTAAGCAGAATCTGGTATTTGGCAAAACCCTAGTTTCTATCTCTATAGAAATTGTAAGTACTCTCCACAATCTAATGCAAGAGTGTGTAACCCCAATCTATGATAAGACCCCTCTTATTTATAGATGTAGGAATAACCCTTCTCTAAACTATTTAGGATTAGAGTTTGTATTATAATTAAACTCCTTTAATTAATAATGCTCCTAATCCAATTAGGAATCCATGGGAGAGTACTTCTATTAATTAATTCTCAATCCCTATTTGGAATTAAATAATAGTAAAAGTAATAATAATAATAAGACTCCTCTTATTAATTTATATTTAATATTTCTAAAATATTAAATAATAAATATTAAGCTATTTAATTTATTCTATCTCCATAGAGTAAATTAAATACACTTAACTTATTATTACAATTATGCCATTTACTTCTTAAATAAATAATTTTTCTTTTGGCGGTGTGACCCTTTAGGTTCTCCATATTAAACCGGTTGTGAATAAGTCAATTAGAACAATTCTAATCTTATTTAAATAAATAAATTAAACTATTTAATTCATTTAAATAAATAATATTTATTCTACAATAAGGGTAAGCCCCCTTAGCGATCAACGACTTTCCAGATAATATAGATTTCAACATTAATCACAAAAGAACCTTTGAGTAAATAGTTACCGTACAATTCAATCCTTCTACCATACAATGTCCCAATTAAATATAAGACATGGATTTACTGTCAAGTCTTATTTTATTTAATTATATGTATCTCGATTCCCAAATGCACAACTCTAATTAATGCAAATTAGAAACTCCTTTCTAATTTCATTCTGCCTTGACCAAGGACTACTGAGTTATCATTTATCGAATCACATAGGACATTCACATCTTTTACTAGACGAGGTAGATTTTTTGTTGATCATTCACCTATCTCCATGTACAACTAATTATACCCAATCATACCCTTTGATATACCCACAAGGTCTTAAGGGACATGTCAAATGTATAACTCATCATACACAAGATACTATGATGATCTCAAGTCCAAGGATCACTTGTACAACTATCACTATAGGAATTCCTATTGACAGGCGAGTAAAACTCCATTAGGTATTCCTTAGCGAGCCACGTTCAGTGAACTTATTCTCCAATAAGCACCTACATACTTGCTTTAGTGTCTCCACACAAAAGATTATGAGATCAATCATCCTCTTCCTAAGAGCAAGCAACGTATGTACTAATCTATCCGGATTCACTAATCCCCAATTTAGTAATCCAACGATTAGGAACAATTTTAGTTTGTGAGCTATCTAGAATTTAGATCTCATTAGCATGATCACCATCATGATTCTAAAAGCATTGTTCAAAACTATGGGTTTGTCACATTTAATATAACAGCACTATGTAGATAATATAAAATGCCTTTTAAGAAAATCAATTCTTTCATTAATAAATGAATAAGATTACAAAGTATATGCTACATCATATCAAATATGATTGGCTTGTGTGCATACTACTTTCAATCTCCCACTTGCACTAAAGCCAATCGCCATGGTATCTAATACCCATCTTCTCTAAGTGACGATCAAACTTTTGTTGAGTTAAAGCTTTAGTAAATGGATCTGCAATGTTGTCTTGAGAGTCCACACGCTCCAGGGTGACATCTCCTCTTTCAATGATCTCTCTAATCAAATGAAACCGCCGCAACACATGTTTGGATTTCTGATGAGACCTGAGTTCCTTAGCTTGCGCAACAGCTCCGTTGTTGTCACAAAATAAAGGTACAACTCCTCTAATGCTAGGAACCACTCCAAGTTCAGTTATGAACTTTTTCATCCAAACAGTTTCCTTTACAGCTTTACTTGCAGCTATGTACTATGCCTCTGTCACCGAATCAACAACTGTTTGCTGCTTGGAACTTTTCCAACTCACTGCGCCACCGTTTAAGGTAAACACGTACCCTGAAACGGATTTACTGTCATCTTGGTCCGTTTGAAAACTTGAGTCTGTATAGCCCTCTAGTTTCAATTCAGACCCACCGTAGACAAGAAATACATCCTTAGTTCTTCTCAAGTACTTTAGGATGTTTTTCACTACCTTCTAGTGCTCTTCTCCTGGATTCGACTGATATCTGCTCGTCACACTAAGTGCATGAGCGACATCTGGTCTAGTACATATCATACCGTACATGATAGATCCTATTGCGGAAGCATAAGGAATCTTACTCATCCGGTCTCTCTCCTCAGGTGTCTTTGGGGCCTGTTTCTTGGAGAGATGTATTCCATGGCTCATCGGCATGAGACCTCTTTTGGAATCTTCCATGCTAAACTTCTTTAGCATCGAGTCAATGTACTTTCCTTGGGTCAAGCCTAGCATCCTTTTAGATCTATCTCTATAGATCTTTATCCCCAAAATATAGGATGTTTCACCCAAGTCCTTCATGGAGAAGTGTTTAGATAACCAAATTTTGATCGACTGTAGCATAGGAACATCATTCCCTATCAGTAATATGTCATCAACATATAATACAAGGAATGAAACAGCGCTCCCACTAACCTTCTTGTACACACAAGGTTCATCCTCATTTTTGATAAAATCAAACCTTTTGATTATCTCACCAAAACGGATGTTCCATCTTCGAGAAGCTTGCTTCAATCCATAAATGGATCGTTGTAGCTTACAGACTTGGTTTGTTCCAACCGTTGAAACAAAACCCTCTGGCTGTATCATATATACATTCTCCTCAAGCTCTCCATTGAGAAAGGCCGTTTTCACGTCCATTTGCCAGATCTCGTAGTCATAATAAGCTGCAATTGCAAGCAAAATCCGAATGGACTTGAGCATAGCTACTGGTGAGAAGGTTTCATCATAGTCAACTACTTGTCTTTGTTTAAAACCTTTTGCAACCAGTCGGGCCTTATAGGTCTCTACCTTGCCATCTGCTCCAGTCTTTCTCTTAAAGACCCATTTACACCCAATAGGCTTAATGCCCTCAGGTGGTGAAACCAAAGTCCATACTAGGTTTTCATACATGGAGTCCATCTCGGATTTCATGGCTTCTAGCCATTTCTCTGAGTCTTCACTACTCATAGCCTCTTCGTAAGTCAATGGATCATCATCATCTATGATGCGTACCTCATCATCATCCTCTATGATGAATCCATACCTCTCAGGTATTGTCGGTACTCTTCCAGATTTACGAATAGGTAGTGGTACAATAGGTTCTTCTACTTGGTCAGGTACCTGACTTTGATCCGTAGTATTTTGTGGTTCTTGAACTTCTTCAAGATATATCTTACTCCCAATGATCCCTTTAAGGATAAACTCCTTTTCCAAGAAGGCAGCATGTTTCGCAACAAACACCTTTTGATCAGTAGGATGATAGAAATAATACCCTGATGTTTCTTTAGGGTATCCCACAAATCTACATTTGTCGGATCTAGTCTTCAGCTTATCATGCTCAAACCTTTTGACATAAGCTGGACAACACCAAGTCTTAACATGCTTAAGATTTGGTTTTCTCCCTGTCCATATCTCATATGGAGTCTTTGGGACGGATTTGGTAGGTACCTTGTTAAGTAGGTATGCAGCCGATTCTAGGGCATAACCCCAGAAGGATACTGGAAGGTCGGTAAAACTCATCATGGAACGAACCATGTCCAACAATGTTCGATTTCTCCTTTCAGATACACCATTCAACTGTGGCATCCCTGGTGGAGTCCATTGTGAGATTATACCATTTTCTTTGAGATAATTGAGAAACTCATTGGTCAAGTATTCCCCTCCTCGATCTGATCGAAGAATCTTAATACTCTTACCAGTTTGTTTCTCTACTTCACTTCTGAATTCTTTGAACTTTTCAAACGATTCAGATTTGTATTTCATTAAATACACATATCCAAATCTAGAATGATCATCAGTGAAAGTAATAAAATAAGAATACCCTCCTCGTGCATTCGTTGTCATAGGTCCACAAACGTCTGTGTGTACCAACGCTAACAACTCTGTAACTCTTTCTCCTTTTCCACTAAAAGGAGATTTAGTCATCTTACCCATGAGACAAGATTCACAAGTTGGATATGATTCGTAGTCAGATAGCTCTAAAAGCCCATCTTTATGCAACTTGGATAATCTTGTTTCATTGATATGACCGAGTCTACAGTGCCACATAAAGGTATAATTAACATCATCTCTTTTTCTTTTCTTAGTTTGTTCAATTTGAAGTATATTTTCATGCAAGTCAAGTATGCAAAGTCCATTCAGTAAATTGCCAACACCATATAAAACATTTTTATTATAAATAGAACAACTGTTGTTCTTTATTATAATATCAAAACCATCCATATCCAATACAGAAATTGAAATAATGTTTCTAATGAGTGTTGGAACATAATAACAGTTATTTAAACTAATGAACTTGCCCGAAGGCAGTGCTAAACAATAAGTCCCTACAGCCAATGCAGCAACCTTTGCTCCATTTCCCACTCGTAGACGACTTCATCCATGTTCAGCTTCCTACTTCTGCTTAGTCCCTGCATATTATTACATATGTGAGAACTACAGCCGGTATCTAATACCCAAGTAGAATTTTGACTTTCAGAAAAATTAATTTCAATCATGAACAAACCTAGATCGGAAGTCGAAGCTTCTCCAAGCTTCTTTTGGTCCGCAAGATACTCCTTGCAGTTCCTCTTCCAATGTCCTGGCTTATTGCAATGGTAGCAAATTCCCTTGCTATCTGGATCAGGTTTCTTATTATCCTTTCTCTTCGCCTTGCCCTTAGCCTTCTTGTTTTTCTTCTTTTCAGAAGATACCTTGGGCCTCTTCCTTTTCTTGGAAGAATCATCCACTAGTAAGACTTGGTTCTTGTTGGATGAGAAGTGACCTTCAGCAGTTTTCAGCATGTTAAGTAACTCAGGCAAATTGACGTCCAACTTATTCATGTGAAAATTCACAACAAATTGTGAGAAGGTATCCGGGAGTGACTGCAAGATCAAATCTTGACTTAACTCCCCATCCATCACGAACCCAAGCTGTCCAAGTTGTTCAATCAGATTGATCATCTTAAGGACTTGAGTCTCAACAGCAGTGTCCTCGGTCATACGAGATCGGAAGAGCTCCTTAGATATCTGATATCTAGCAGTCCTACTTTGCTCACCATACAACTCTTTGAGGTGCAGCAATATAGTAGGAGCATCCATAGTTTCATGCTGACGCTGAAACTCGTTACTCATGGATGCGAGCATGATGCATTGAGCCAAGATTGTATCATCTTGCCACTTTCTAAAAGTAGCAATCTCTTCCTCAGAGGTTGTTTCTGCAACACTTGCAGGGACTGGCGAATTTAGGACATAAGAAATCTTTTCAGCAGTGAGAACAATTCTCAGATTCCTTAACCAGTCCGTGTAATTCGGTCTGGTCAATTTGTTAGCATCAAGTATGCTACGCAGTGATAGTGAGTTTGACATTTTTAAATTCTACATGTGAAATAGACAACATTTTAGCATTCATTCATTTAATTAATTACCAAAATAAATTAGGTCTTTATTTAAATTGGTATCTCCCACTATTTTTCATCAAACTATATTACCCTCAATATATAGTTCGGCAAATCTAATTAAAGTTTTGCTAGTGAGATTAAGGACCCCATTTCAAATGTATATAACTTTGTGGTGACACAACAAACGATATATAAATAAATAGGTAGACAACTATTGTCAATTACATCACTATGTAACTCTTTTTATTTTGCCTCTTAGATTATTTTGATCAAGTGGTGACACATCCGAATCAAAATTATCCAAGTTAAGTCCAACCTAGCACTTCCATATATTCGAAAGAAAAACACTGTCCTTGTGGTGACACAACAAAACAGCATCGTTTAGTCTATTTATAAGCATCAAATGTGATAAAGCAACATCTTAAATATTTAATACTTACCTTGTGGTGACACAACAAACTCATATTAAACATTTAATACTTGTAGACACCCAAATTTTGTACTTCGTATACTAACCGTGACAGGAGGGCAAAATCGTCAAATTGAACCGGCCCGCAGGAGCGAAGAATGGGCACAAGTGCGCACACTCGACGCCACCGCGACGATTTGCAGTCAAAACCGACGTGACCACAAGGCCATCCGAAATGAGCATTCCCGAACAATGTGTCCCGTCTCACGGTAATTCCCGGACTGCAAAATACAGGCCTTTCGGCGAAAACCGACAGCACGACGCGAGAATCGAGGTGCGGTGCGGAAACCGAGGAGAATTAAATAACTAAAGTGCATGGCGGGCTGAGTGCATGGCGGGCTAAGGCTAGCCTACTTCAGCACAATTCCTTCATTCATTCAGCAGAGAAGCGAGAGAGAGAGCAGCAGATCGGCAGGAGCAGAAGAATAACAGCAGCAGCAGCTCGGGAATTGGAGGAAAAATAACATAATTTTGCAACAAAAGAGGAGAGAAAGAGAGAAAAAAGAGAGGAATAATATTCTCGTGATTTGATTGTATCACATATAATTCTTCTCCTATTCAAATACACAAGTTTACATCCATTTGAGATCATTTGCAAGGTAAAAATTCCCTTTGTTATAGCAATTTATATCATTTTATTTGGTTAAATTAAATGTAGTTTTCATGTAATTGGTGATGGAATAATGAATTAGGGATTATTAGTGAGGGTTCCATCGGAACAAAATTCTTCCTAATAACCCGATGAGATTTATTTATTGATTTTTTGTTTGTTTTCACGGTACTATATTGGGCGTGGTTTCTTTAGATCGCTATTTTAGATTGTCTTGGTATTGTTAGATTATCCGTGTTAATTATTTCTTGTAATATCCGGTTGGGGGTGTGTGGAAATTTGGTTGTGAGCCTAGGAAAGCGACCCCGTGGTCCAAATCCGATGATGGACCCCTTTTGATGTAAGAAGTAGGAATGATGTAGTTTTCATTGTAAATATGTAATCGTCGGGCCTTAAAACGACGCTAAGGCGAGAATCGTGTTTAAGGCCCCGTCATAGTGAAGGTATGCGATTGTTGGCGTTCGAGGTTATTTTGATGGCTTACATGCCCATGAATAACCCCAACGCATTTTAATGCTTGATTTGATTTATGACCCAAAAATTGATTTCAAAGCTAAACAATAACGATTTTCATAAAACAAATCAAACTAGGTTATTAGCTTCACGAGGGTAAGAAATTGGGAGTGCTAATGAATGTCCGATTCTTTTTAACGAGAAAGGCAAAAGAAAGATCGTTTTTAATACATCACAAAAAATTGGTTTTATTAGAAACAAGTAAACGTTTTATTAAATCTTTGTGCATAGGGTTAAAGAGATCCTAGAGGTGGCCCATCATTTGAATTATGAGAGCAACGTATAGATCTCGAATCCTATTTTTGACAAAGGTTTAGAAAATTCTTGTTTTGCCAAAATGACACCTAATGCAATATCACAGTTTTGACAATTAAAATCAAACATTTTCTCATAAAGCTTTCTCGTATAAACCGAAGGACATTCTGAAGCATTCCCAAAAGAAAACACGACTTTTTTTCCAAAAAATCCAAATGATTTCCTCATGCAAACTCACCATCACATTCACAAAGGCACACACACACACACGCACACATACACATTTCATGAATTAACAGGATAGGAAAGTATCAAAAATTGCGGTAACCGTGTTTCACGGAAGTCGGGGGTGTGCTAACACCTTCCCCTCGCTTAAGCAAGCCCGCCGAACTCTATGAATCTCGGTTTTGCAGACCAATTAATTCGGAGTCACATATGAGCCAGCGATTTATAAAAAACAAAAACTCGGATGAGTTGGTACATCCATTTCAAATATACCAACTGGCGACTCTGGTTAATTGGCTCATCATAAAAAACGATCTTTCAAAACCCCGTCGACATTAATGCCGATCTTTTCCAAAAATCATCTAATAAAAGGCTAAAATCGGAAAGGACGAGAAACCGGCGTCGACAGCTGGCGACTCTGCTGGGGACATTAGAGGGCTTAAGCCGCGTTCAAAATCTTGATGCTATCCTATCCTTTAAAAAATCATAAAATGTGTGTATGTGCGATATTTTGATTTTTTACTTTTGTTGTGTGAATGTGTGTTTTGCCCAATAAATGAATGATTTGAATGGGATTGTTTTACTTTAGAGTAATCATTTGCATACGGTGAGGACGATGAATGTGAATGTATGTTGAGAGTGTACCTCCTCCTGAGGCGAACCTGTCGGTTGCTTATTACTGGACATCGAAGGGGGCTGCTCCCCGGAGATGGCTCAGGAAAACGCACCACCCATAATCCGCTCCAATCGAAAGGATTCAGACGAGTAGATTGCGAAGATGTGGGAACCTTCATGCCGAAAAGCCCGTGAGAGTAACCCTAGGATAGGTCAGCCTCAGATTAACCCAACGCAGGAAAAGTCTCTTCATGCCTTTTTACATTCACACGTATAAATGTCATGATCCCATTCATATATGCCTCCCCTATTGTCAAAAGAAAGTACTAACCTCCATGTTTTGCAGGGAATAGCTGGGGAAGCATAATAAAGTCATGTTTAGCATTTGTTATTGCATTAAAGGACTACTAACTTTCTTTTTTACAAGGAAAGATTAAAAAATCCAAAACACGAAAGTTACAGCTTTAGCATGCATCCATATCCTCTCATTGCCCAGGACTAAATTTCGAACCGTTGTTTCTGTAGGATTGCTCCTCAAACACGTTTGCAGTCTAGAAGGGCCAAAAACTCTACATCCGAAATGGCTGATCTCCCACCTACTAATCCTGGTTCCATATCTAGGGAGGAGTTTGATGACTTTAAAAAACAAATGTTGGAGATGGCCATAATGCCGAAGGAACAATTGCTACCTCGACAGGATCCACCTAAAGAGGATCCACCCCAACCTAAGGGCGAGCCAGTTGTCCCAAAGACCATTCCCGTACCTAACAAAACAGTGATTACTATCCCGGAAGAGGGAGATACGGATGACCTGCGAAAGAAAATGAGACAAATAGAGGAAACTATCCAATCTATGAAGGGCATAGGGTCACTAGGCAGGGTTAATTATTCGGATCTATGTGTTTTCCCCGGAACCAGATACCCGGAGAAATTTAAAATTCCCGAATTTGAGAAATACAATGGGAAGGGGGATCCTTATACCCATCTAAAAATCTACATTGGGGAGCTGGGATCTTATGCAGAAGACGAAGGTCTAAGGATGCAATTATTCCAAAAAAGCCTGACAGGAGAGGCGAGAATCTGGTATGCCCGTCTTGACAATGCCCGGATCCATAATTGGGAGGAGTTGGCCCACACCTTCTTAACACAGTATAGCTTCCAGGCACAAATGGCCCCTGATAGATACCAAATGACAAAAGTTAAGAAGCAACCCAGGGAATCCTTCAGGGATTATGCACAACGATGGAGGGGTATGGCCGCACAAGTGAATCCCCCGATGAGCGAGTCGGAGATGGTGATGACCTTCGTAGATATTCAAGAGGCCCCTTATTATGAGCAGGTTATATCAGGGATTGGCAGGCCTTTTGCTGAGATGATTAAACACGGAGAAATGGTGGATATGGGTTTGAAGTCTGGTAAGATTCGGGATTTCACGGCTTTGGAAACGGCTGCAGAACAAATACAGAGTGGAAATTATGGCAGCACTTCCAGTAGGGTGCAAAAGAAAAAGGAGGAGGATGTTTCCCTCATCCTTCAGGGGTCACCTAGAAAGGCAGAAAGCAATCTTCCAGTACAGGTGCAGAGGGTAGGGCCATCCCGACAGCCTAACTTCACTAATCAGAGGGCGGAAGGGCGAAGGAGATTCGAGGCCTCACAAAATCGAGTATTCACCCCACTCGGGGATCCTCTTAAGCGGATTCTAGCGGTATTGATAGCCCAAAAGAAGATAGTCGATTTGGCACCCCCGAGTGACCCGAAGGGAAGAAGGTTTGACCCAAGCAAGCGATGCGCATACCACTCCGGTTCCCCTGGTCATGATACGCAGGACTGTTGGATGTTGAAGCACAGAATCCAGAACTTGATTGACAGTGGAGAAATTGTGGTGGAACAGCCGGACTCCCCAAATGTTAAGGTCAATCCCCTGCCAAGGCATGATGGAGGAGGGGTCAATGTGGCGGAGGCCAGTGAAGCCGAGGGGCCGTCAAGGCTGAACTATGTGAAGAAAATTGAGGAAATAATCAACATGATAAGTGATCACGGGAGTGCACGGGGAGCGCCCATTAGGTTGATGGGTGTAAGTAGAAATACCACGGAGGGACCTGTCAAGTTGGCGGCTCCAAAACCCCTCATCCTTGCAGCGAGGCCGCAAATCCCGGTCAGCAATCTAAAGACGGTACCATGGAATTATGGGGGGGTGTCAGAGGAAGCGGCCAGTTGTGCTTCTGTGACAACAAAGGGAAATCCTTTGTATCTTCCTGGTCGAGTCCTTGAGAACAAAACAAAGAAAAATGAAGAGATCTCCGAGGAGAAAGCCATAGAATTCTTGAAGAGGATGGATCATCCGGAAGCAAGAGGGATCCAGATATTAAGCGAGGAGTCGACCCTGACACCAATCATGGACTTGGTGTTATCGTCCAATGATCATTGCAGAACCCTGGCAAAAGTCCTGGAAGAGGCATACGTTCCCAAAGAAATTAGCAAGGAAGGTTTCGGCCATCTGGTGGACCACCTGTTGGAGAGTGATGTAATATCATTTACGGATGACGATATCCCCAAGGAGGGAAGGGGGCATCGAAAGCCGCTACATATTGCGGTAATCTCCTCAGGTTATATCATGAATGGGGTGCTGATTGATGGGGGATCGGCATTGAATATATGTCCCCTCAGCACATTACAGAAGATGAACATCAATCCCAAGCGCCTACGGGCCAGTCATGTAGTGGTGCGAGCCTTCGATGGTTCCCGGAGGGATACAATTGGAAAGATAAAATTGCTGGTGGAAATAGGACCTTGTACTTTTGATATCTCTTTCCAAGTCCTAGACATTGCAGCCAGTTGTAACCTGTTATTGGGGAGGCCGTGGATACACATGGCCGGGGCAGTTCCTTCCACGCTACACCAGCAAATCAAACTTATCATCGACGGGAATCTGGTGACAATCTCGGCAGAGTGTGATGACCCTTCTCCTTCCAGGGTTGGCCTGCCGGTAATCAATGTGGACGAATCAGCAGTACCTGCCAGTTTTCAGGCACTGGAAATCAGCACTCCCCACTACAGATGCCTGGGAGCCCCAGCCGTGAAATCAGCACTCTCCAGAACTTACCTTCGTTGTAAAAGAAATGATGAAAATAAAATTCCAACCTAGACAGGGGTTAGGAAAGAGTAGCCAAGGAATCACCGAGCCCATTCAATTACCCCATCAGATAGGTAAAGCAGGTTTGGGATATCATGAAGGCATAGCAAGGAGACACCGTCAGGGCGTGGCCCCGATTCGACTGGTTGGCAGTCCGGTGACCAAGGTCAATAATGAACTAGGGACTAGCGAGCCTGTGATTGGGACAGGGGATGAAGAATTGACCCCCACAAATGATGAGTCGACCAGGAGGGAAAGTTTCCTACAGGAGGTCGCGCAGAAGTTTGAAACCAGGTGCTATATCCCCGGACAATTAACAAGCAATGGAGAGGGGACGGATGTTGTAACACCACCGGAAGCCCAACAAGGTGTGTCTGTCATCGATTGGGCAGGGCTAATTATTCCTGAAGAAGGTAGGAAGGTGGACTCAGGCGACGTGGCCGTAGTCATCGGGGAAGTGTCCGATATGAAGCCGCCTTTTATCCAGCGCATTTCATTTGACCTGACCATCGACAACTGGACCATGAAACCAGTAATATCCAAGCAAGGGTAAAACCCGACATCAGGGTGGTAGACCCTAGAGGATGGGGATGAAGAAGTTTATTTTTGTTTGTTGTTTTGTATTTTGCATAATTATGTCGTTTCTTCATGTTATCTGAAAATGTGATCGTTGTGGAAAATAACTTATATATGACAAGTATTTTGTTTCATGTCAGGTGTACCAATTTGAGTAATCCTTGCCTAACAAACGGTCTTTCAAATTTGAATGATGATTATGATTTTGACATTGAGCTGGATTTCGATTTGATGGGCATTGAGCAAGACGAGACAGATTACGACGACGCGCCTGATGAGATCAAAGGATGGGTCGAGGATAAACCCAAACCCAACTTAGACCAAACCCTCACCATAGATATCGGAACCCCGGACAAGCCAAAAGAACTCAAGATAGGGATGAACCTTACCCCTAGCCAGAAAACAGAAATAACTGAGTTGCTAAGCCATTATGAGGATGTCTTTGCCTGGTCTCATGAGGACATGATTGGATTATCCACCGACATTGTGGTACACCGGTTGCCCATCAAGGAGGGTTTCAGGTCTGTCAAGCAAAAATTAAGAAAGTTGAAACCGGAGTGGAGCTTAAAAGTGAAGGAAAAGATCATCAAACAGTTCAGGGCGGGAATCATTATGGTGTCCACTTACCCAGAATGGCTGTCCAATGTAGTCCCAGTGGCTAAGCCTGGAGGGAAGGTAAGGGTATGTGTAGATTATAGAGATCTAAACAAGGCCAGTCTCAAGGATAACTTCCCGGTGCCTTTCATACACATCCTGGTGGATAACACAGCCCAGTACGAGATGTACTCTTTTATTGATTGCTTTGCGGGGTATCATCAGATAATGGTGGCGGAAGAAGATCGGGAAAAGACCGCGTTCATCACCCCTTGGGGCACCTTCTGCTATAGACGATTGGCTTTCGGTCTCACAAATGCGGGGGCCACTTATCAAAGAGCCATGATGGCCCTGTTCCACGACATGATGCATAAGGAGATAGAGGTCTACATGGATGACATTATCGTGAAGTCAAGGGTAGAATCGGATCATATAACCCATCTCAAAAAGTTATTCGACCGGCTCAGAAAGTATAATTTGAAGCTCAATCCAGCAAAGTGTGCTTTTGGAGTGCAGTCGGGTAAGCTCTTGGGATTCCTGGTTAGTGATCGAGGCATTGAGTTGGATCCTACAAAGATTAAGGCCATTGTGGATATGCCGGCACCTCACACAGAGAAGGAGATAAGAGGATTCCTCGGAAGAATAAACTTCATCAGCCGCTTCATATCCCACCTGACGACTACATGCGAGCCAATTTTCAAACTGTTAAGGAAAGGTGCTTCCCAGGAATGGAATGAGCAATGTCAGAAGGCTTTTCAGACCATTAAAAAGCAGCTGACAGAGGCACCAATGCTGGTACCCCCGAAGGACGGGATCCCTCTGTTTATGTATATATCGGTCAATGCCATCGCGATGGGATGTATGTTAGGACAAAAGAATGAGGCAAGTAAAGAGCAGGCCATCTATTACCTCAGCAAGAGATTTAGCCAATGTGAACAGAATTACACTCCCATCGAGAAGACTTGTTGTGCTCTGGCCTGGGCTGCAGGGAGATTGCAGCACTACCTCCATGGGCATACTACATTGTTGATATCGAGAATGGATCCCCTGAAATATATTTTTGAAAGGCCCATGCTGAACTATCGACTGTCAAGATGGCAGTTAATCTTGCAACAGTTCGACATGGTATACGTAACTCAGAAAGCCATGAAAGGGCAGGGAATTGCAGATCAGTTGGCGGAAACCCCGTCAGGAGGGATGGAGCCATTAGAAACTCCTCTGCCGGGCGAAGACATATTCTGGGTGTCACACACGAAATGCGATGAAGAGGGACAATTCTGGAAGCTGTATTTTGATGGTGCCATGAATGCTGAAGGGGCAGGAGCCGGAGCAGTACTAGTCTCTATCACCGGAGAGCAATACCCTGTGGCTACTAAATTGCAGTTCAGTAGTTCAAACAACACAGCTGAATACGAGGGATGTATATTGGGACTCCGTTTTGCACGCGATATGGGAGTGAAGAGACTAGCGGTGTTCGGGGATTCAGAACTGGTAATCAGACAGGCGATCGGGGAGTATAGCACAAAAGAGCTTCGGTTGCTTCCATACCACCGATGTGTTGTCCAATTGATGCGAGAATTTGAAGATATCGCTTTCCGACACATTCCCCGGGGTCGGAATGACTTTGCCGATGCATTGGCAACTCTGGCTTCCTTAATCCATATAATCAAAAGAAAAGATGTTCCACAGATTAAAATAGCGGTGCGGAATGCCCCGGCATACGAGGAACATGTTGCAGTATTATCAGACGAGGTGGTTCTGTCAAAGCAGCCTTGGTATCACGACATAAGAGAATATCTGAGGGATAGATCCATTCCCGACCAGGCGAGCCGAGCTGAGAGGATGAGGATCCAAAAGATGGCAATGAAGTTTTACCTGAGTGGGGATTCACTCTACAAGAGGGATGCTGGGTTGGGACTGTTGCAATGCGTAGATGAGACACAGGCCCAAAAGATTATGAATGAAATACATGGTGGAGTGTGTGGGCCACACATGAGTGGACCGATGCTAGCCAAAAAGATCTTGAGAACGGGGCACTATTGGTTAACACTGAAGGCCGACTGCGATGATCATGTCAAACGGTGTTATCAATGCCAGGCGCACGGCAATGTGATACATACACCTCCCAATGAACTGCACTGTATGACCTCCCCTTGGCCATTCTCAATGTGGAGAATGGATGTAATCGGACCAATAGAGCCTAAAGCAAGCAACGGGCACCGATTCATTTTCGTCATAATCGATTACTTCACCAAATGGGTAGAAGCAGCTTCTTTCCCCAAAGTAACTCAGGAGGTCATCGTCGGTTTCATCAGGAATAATGTCATTTGTCGATACGGGCAACCTGAGGTTTTGGTCTCCGATAATGCCAAGAATTTGAACAACGCCCTCATGAATGGATTATGCGACCAGTTTAAAATCAAACACCTAAATTCTGTCATTTACCGTCCTAAGATGAATGGGGCAGTGGAGGCTGCAAATAAGAACATCAAGAAGATCATGGCGAAAATGTCTGCTAATCATCGGGGATCGCCGGATTTGCTACCCCTACCCTGCTAGCATACCGAACATCAACGCGTACTTCTACAGGGGCAACCCCTTACGCTTTGGTGTATGGAATGCCGCTTCTGCCAGTTGAGGTTGAGATGACATCCCTCAGAATAGTGATTGATGCTCAGATAAGCGAGGAGGATTGGATGCAAGGTCGATACGACCAATTGGCCCTAATTGATGAAAGGAGGGTGGCTGTTGTTTGGCACGGTCAGTTATATCAACAAAGGATCTCTCGATCGTACGACAAAAGGATAAGACCCCGGAAATTCAAGGAAAACGATTTGGTGCTAAAAAGAGTCATGCCTTGTCAAGACGAAGCCAAAGGAAAGTTTGCCCCAAACTGGGAAGGACCATTTGTGATTAAGAAAGTGCTATCCGGAGGAGCCCTCATATTGCAAGAAATGGATGGGGAGGTATTTCCACAGCCCCTCAATTCCGACTCGGTGAAGCGGTTCTACGCTTGAATAATCAGTTTCTCCTTTTTCTTTGAGGAACGAACTACGTAGGACCTGATCTCCCAACTTGTGGGGGTACGTAGGCAGCCATCACGGCACGGTCCGATCCCTTTTAAAAATAATCCTTTCCCTAAACAAAACCAATTCCCAACAGCCAGATAAACCTTCCTACACCCTCAAAGCCTTTCCAAAACCAGCCGACCAATAAGCTTCATCTTAAGATGACATAACCCTGAGCCCAACCAAACAATGAGCCAAAATCCGAGACTCAATCCGAGGAAATCAACAGGGGTGCGGCAATATCTGTCAGATCTCCATCAAGACTTGAGAAGAGAAAGAAGGCGAAATGTCAAAATCATAGCCAGCGGGATAAAATGAGGATCCAATGAAAGGCAACGATACGATAAAAGGGAAAATGACTAAATTTAAATGCATGTCTATATATATAAGTCATTTTGTTACAAGATTTCTTTTTCAATAACCGATGAAATTAACATAGTCTATGCAGGAAATAAAACAATCTACAAATCTGTAACTAACTGAAGCAGGATGGATAAACTGGTGGATAGATCTGAAGCATCAGCGTCCCATGCAATATGTTGTCCCATCATGTCGATGCGGTCCAATAAAGCAGTGGCTCGGCTGACAGTCCCAGAATGAGCATCTATAACTGCCCTGGTCTGAAATACAATGGCGTCTCTGTCAGCGATGGCAGCGTCTCTAGTCAGAATGGCAGCATCTCTCTCGACAAGAGCGGCATCCCTCTCAGCCTCAGTAGCGATCAGGGCCAGGCGTAACCGGGTATCCTCAGTAAACCGACTAGGGGCAGAATTAGCTGAGATGGGATGATCTGTGGTATCATCTGGGAAAATCACTCCAGAGACATCAAAGGCCCCAGCCTGACTCAAACCAACCGGATCCGAGTCTCCGCGCAACCACTGCACGTAAGCAAATGTCTGGATGTGGCAGCTCTCACTATATTCGACAAGGATCCTGCGAGACCAAAGATCGTATACCCGCAGTAGATCCCTCTCTGTCTGGGATGATATAAGGAATCGGTAGGCGGCTGCACCCGTGAAAGGGTGAAAATCCTGTGTCTGATCAAACTGCCCTGTAACCGCCAAGGGATGATAGGTCGTCACGCCTCTCAAGCCAGCAATGGGGATGAAATCCAGGTTGGGCACGTGAGTCAGGAAGCTCATAAAGGAGCAATAACCCGAGTAGATCAGGAGATGAAAAGGATCCTCAATAACCGACAAGAATTCTACCCAAGAAGCCGCATCAATACAGCTCACAGGACGAAACGAAAACTATGTGGCTATGTCATGACTGAAGCAAAACCCTTGGCGACGGAAATGGCCGATGGGACTAAGATGACTCATGAACCACACGTACAGCAAAGTCCAGCTCCCTCTGAATACTCTGCCTCGGAAAGATTGACAATATGAGGCTGACATGTAAGTATCTGCTAATTTCATAGGAAGGATGGTGTGATCCTCCTGAAGGGATCTCACGGCCGCGACAACTCGCATGTCCAACAGATCAGGTCCGGCAGGCAGATACAAAACTAAAATGACACAGGCCATCAAACGTCTACTCTCAAGGTGCCCCAGCGCTCCTCAGATATGGAAAAGTCACCAGAGAAATGACGAAAATTGTTAGGTGAGCCAAATCGGTCAATCAAGAAATGAATAGGAACCAGATGGTCTGATGTGACCACCGATAGCAGAGCTGTCCTCCACAACCCAGTGAAAGTCAAGAACTGACGGCGCATGGGATCAATTGTGACCCTGGCGCAAGGACCGTCCTAGGGCAAACCGGTAAAACAAGCATACTCCTCGAGGGTGGGGGTCAGCTCCATTGTCCCTAACCTGAACACCTGACGGGCGGGGGCCCAGTAGCTCAGAATACCCTCCACAAAGCCAACGGACACCTGAAAGGATAATAGGGACCAAGAATGTCCCAAAAGACCATCTGCGACAATCCTGTCAGCCGGCGATAAACTGTCCAACCAGCGGAGGAGACTGCCGACCAATCCTGTGGAAGGAATGGGATCCAACCGTACCACGACATCTGAGGGCGACATCTGTAATAAGTAGTATCAAAAAGACTGTACAGGGGTCATTTCTCTATCCATGAATAAAAAAGCAAGCATCATACAGCTAATGATAAAGCAAATGAATTTCATAGAGATAAAAGAAAAAAACTGTGCATAAATAAAACAAATGAGTTCAGTACATAGTGCATGTAATAATGATAGAAAAGGAAAAAATAAATCTAAACAGGTGCAGGTACAAAAGCCCTATCCTATCATGATCTAAACAAAGTCAATGTCATCTATGAAAGCGGGATCCTAGAACTGATCCCCTGGGGTCGTCGAAGTCGGAGGACCAAAATTCATGTCAGGAATGTATGGCTGCGCTGTGGCATCAGATGAGCTCGGGCCTGCATCATAACCCGCACTATCAGGATCGTAGGCGTAAGCATCCTCTGGAGTCCGGCCTAACACCCGAAGATATAAGGACAGCTGATCCACCTGACGGGTCAGAGTGGCGATCTGCTCAGCATGGGTGGGACTCCGAACGCAAGCTGCCAGTCAGTCATCATCACCGAACCAGGGACCATATCCCCGAGGAAGAATGTGGCCCGGTTCTGAGGACCGATAGTACGGGGCACCCACCAGGTACGGAAAGCCTCACTCGTACTGGGACCCGTAGAAAGCATCCGGCCATCCTCCCCCGCAAGCATGATCTCCGAAGGCTGAGAATCCAACGGCCAGGAGGTAGTAAAAGGAAGGGAGTGCGGGATGCGGATCTCTCCAGTGACGCATCTGAATGCGCGCTCTCCCAGATACATCACCCAGCCCTCGACACTCTGCAAAGTGAGGCGGTGGGTGGAAAGTGCGAACTCCGGGCCGGTAGGATACCCATCCATGAACCCCACATCCAGATGCTCAGAAAGATAAGGCCTCTAGACGACCTCTGCAGTAGTGATCAGCTCCAGCTGAATGCGGCAATGGGCAAAGCTGCCGGACACTGGGACCTCCTCCAGAGTGCTGTGATGCCACCGCCGACCCCGGGGATAAGTGTCCAGGCCAAGAGTAGTGACGGGCCTCAGGCATGGAAGACGCTCGTAGGCCCAGAACTGTGAATAGAAACAGCGAAAAGCATGAGTAACCGACAAATGCAGAAAAGAGAAATAAATGAAGGAAAGTCCAGTAAGAAGAGAGGAAGAAAAACCTCACCAGCAAAAAGTGATAGAATCCGAGCCAAGCGTCTGTCTGTCCCTCCGAACGTAGACGCAGACCATGGAAGAAATAAGCAAAGGTGAATGACCCCCAATCGTAGTCACCGATCCGGTCTACGTCTCTAACAGCTCCTACGACGCTGAAATGAATGGTAGAGGAGTTGTTCCCTCGGAAATAACCCCTCATAATGGTCAGGAACAAGCGCCGTAGCAGAATATCCCGTGTAGCCCGATCCACGGGGAATGGCGTCGCATATATGCCTCCCACAGCGTCAACGGCCAAAGCTCCAGACCGAATGCTGCGGGCCTTAAAGACCCGATCGTCGGCAGCGAAACCCAGCAAAGCTCGAACCTCCGCTGGAGTGATATCAAGATCCAGATGAACACGGGACCCGGTAAACTCTATACCCGTGATGTACCTCCAATCCCAGGGAGTCAACACCACCTCGCAGTCAAGAAGATGAAGGGACTGGGTCTGGTGAAACCATCTCTCGGATAAAGCCCGCATATAACCCCAGGGAATATATATTGAACCAGTTACCCCTCGGCTGAGTAAACTCGGGCACCTGTGGCAATCACCAATGGGTCAGTCCGGATAAAACGGGAATTGAGAAATTGAGAATAAAATCAGAGTAGAATTCACTATACCTCGTTAGCCACGAGAGATGCTGAGGGGTGACGACTGAGATCCCGACCCAATAGATCGGGTATCTGCACAGAGGCGCCAGACGAGGCGCGATGAGAAGATGGAGCGGGGGTGCTGGAGGATGGCCCCTCTACCGCGACGTCCGGAAGAGCAACCTCCTCAACATCAGGGTGATCAGGCCGAATGACAGCCTCCGCCAATCGGCGAGCCTGGCGGGTCCGAGGCAAAACAGGGGCAGGTGCAGCCCTACGACGACGAACGCCTGAAGTCCGAGACGCAGAAGAGCTACTAGGAGCGTCAGGATCCATAGCTGGGATAGAACAGGCGAAGAGGAAGGTAAGTTCCCTTTTTGAATTATGTCATGAATATTCTAATCATATAGTTAATGCAACATGATGCATGTTAAAAAAAAAAAAATCGGCAGAGTTCCGTCTGTAAAATGGACATCCCATGCATAGCCGAGCATATTTTTCAAAGAAGCCAAGCCACAACAGATTCAAAATTGCATGTTATATGGATAATTGCTACATGAAAGGACCCTAATGCATGATTTTCTTCAAAAAAGAAACAACAAGTATGTGGGACCGCATCACGAGCATAAAATAGGACTCACACAGTTGATACATAGCATGTATATACAATAATACATAGCATAGCATTATAAAGCATACATTTTTATCTCTAAGCATGTAAATAGCCAAATATATAGCAGAACATTGACGAAATTGAGAAAATAAATGGTCAAAGTGTTACCTGTAGTGTGTAGATCGATCCTACCGGAGCGGTTTTTGCGAAAAGATTGGAAAAGTCAGCAAAGGGGACGAGCAAAGGTGTGAAAATCACGTGGGGTACGAATGAAAGTGACAGATCTGGGAGGCGGCTGGCCGCCTATATGCCCGATCTTGGCCGCAGATCAATCTGCGGCTGGCCGCAGATCCATCTGCGGTTGGGCCCAGTTGTTCCCCCTTTGTCCAATGCAAGCTCAATCGATTCTGAAGCCCATTTGATTCATAAATTGGTAATAAAATACGAGATTTTGATGAATTGGGGGTCGAACACGACTTCTCAATTCGACCGAGTGATCGGATACGAGATCCGGCACTCGCAGGATGATCGACCGGCGACGATACCCGGCGGTTATGAGATGGGTGACCGGCGACGATACCCGGCCCTGACAAGACAATCGACCGGCGACGATACCCGGCGGTTACGAGATGGGTGACCGGCGACGATACCCGGCCCCGACAAGACAATCGACCGGCGACGATACCCGGCGGTTACGATATGGGTGACCGGCGACGAAACCCGGCCCCGACGAGACGATCGACCGGCGACGATAACCGGCGACGATAACCGGCGATTACGAGATGGGTGACCGGCGACGAAACCCAGCCCCGACGAGACGATCGACCGGCGATTACGAGATGGGTGACCGGCGACGAAACCCGGCCCCGACGAGACGATCGACCGGCGACGATAACCGGCGATTACGAGATGGGTGACCGACGACGAAACTCGGCCCTGACGAGACGATCGACCCGCGACGATAACCGGCGATTACGAGATGGGTGACCGGAGACGAAACCCGGCCCCGACGAGGCGATCGACCGGCGACGATAACTGCCGATTACAAGATGGGTGACCGGCGACGAAACCCGGCCCGGACGAGACGATCGACCGGCGACGATAACCGACGATTACGAGATGGGTGACCGGCGACGAAACCCGGCCCCGACGAAATGATCGACCAGCGACGATAACCGGCGATTACGAGATGGGTGACCGGCGACGAAACCCGGCCCCGACGAGACGATCGACCGGCGATGATAACCGGCGATTACGAGATGGGTGACCGGCGACGATACCCGGCCCCGACGAGACGATCGACCGGTGACGATAATCGGCGATTACGAGATGGGTGACCGGCGACGAAACCCGGCCCCGACGAGACGATCATCCGCATTGACACCCTTTTACGAATGATTTGCATGCCTTGCATCTTACGTGCATCATAAGTCATATGTGTTGCATCACGTATGTATTATCATTCTTGTGCACTGTCATTCATGCATCGAGTGTCTATTCTTTATCCTGTTCATTTCATTTAACATTTCATAAACATGATAAAGAGGGGCAGCTGTAGACACCCAAATTTTGCACTTCGTATACTAACCGTGACAGGAGGGCAAAATCGTCAAATTGAACCGGCCCGCTGGAGCGAAGAATGGGCACAAGTGCGCACACTCGATGCCACCGCGACGATTTGCAGTCAAAACCGACGTGACCACAAGGCCATCCGAAATGAGCATTCCCGAACAATGTGTCACGTCTCACGGTAATTCCCGGACTGCAAAATACAGGCCTTTCGGCGAAAACCGATAGCACGACGCGAGAATCGAGGTGCGGTGCGGAAACCGAGGAGAATTAAATAACTAAAGTGCATGGCGGGCTGAGTGCATGGCGGACTAAGGCCAGCCGCAGATGTTTCTGCGGCCAGCCGCAGATCAATCTGCGGCTGGCCTTAGCCAGCATACTTCAGCACAATTCCTTCATTCATTCAGCAGAGAAGCGAGAGAGAGAGCGGCAGATCGGCAGGAGTAGAAGAATAACAGCAGCAGTAGCTCGGGAATTGGAGGAAAAATAACATAATTTTGCAACAAAAGAGGAGAGAAAAAGAGAAAAAAGAGAGGAATAATATTCTTGTGATTTGATTGTATCACATATAATTCTTCTCCTATTCAAATACACAAGTTTACATCCATTTGAGATCATTTGCAAGGTGAAAATTCCCTTTGTTATAGCAATTTATATCATTTTATTTGGTTAAATTAAATGTAGTTTTCATGTAACTGATGTTGGAATAATGAATTAGGGATTATTAGTGAGGGTTCCATCGGAACAAAATTCTTCCTAATAACCCGATGATATTTATTTATTGATTTTTTGTTTGTTTTCACGGTACTATATTGGGCGTGGTTTCTTTAGATCGCTATTTTAGATTGTCTTGGTATTGTTAGATTATCCGTGTTAATTATTTCTTGTAATATCCGGTTGGGGGTGTGTGGAAATTTGGTTGTGAGCCTAGGAAAGCGACCCCGTGGTCTAAATCCGATGATGGACCCCTTTTGATGTAAGAAGTAGGAATGATGTAGTTTTCATTGTAAATATGTAATCGTCGGGCCTTAAAACGACGCTAAGGCGAGAATCGTGTTTAAGGCCCCGTCATAGTGAAGGTATGCGATTGTTGGCGTTCAAGGTTATTTTGATGGCTTACATGCCCATGAATAACCCCAACGCATTTTAATGCTTGATTTGATTTATGACCCAAAAATTGATTTCAAAGCTAAACAATAAAGATTTTCATAAAACAAATCAAACTAGGTTATTAGCTTCACGAGGGTAAGAAATTGGGAGTGCTAATGAATGTCGATTCTTTTTAACGAGAAGGCAAAAGAAAGATCGTTTTTAATACATCACAAAAAATTGGTTTTATTAGAAACAAGTAAACGTTTTATTAAATCTTTGTGCATAAGGTTAAAGAGATCCTAGAGGTGGCCCATCAGTTGAATTATGAGAGCAACGTATAGATCTCGATTCCTATTTTTGACAAAGGTTTAGAAAATTCTTGTTTTGCCAAAATGACACCTAATGCAATATCACAGTTTTGACAATTAAAATCAAACATTTTCTCTTAAAGCTTTCTCGTATAAACCGAAGGACATTCTGAAGCATTCCCAAAAGAAAACACGACTTTTTTCCAAAAAATCCAAATGATTTCCTCATGCAAACTCACCATCACATTCACAAAGGCACACACACACACACACACGCACACATACACATTTCATGAATTAAAGGATAGGAAAGTATCAAAATTGTGGTAACCGTGTTTCACGGAAGTCGGGGGGTGCCTAACACCTTCCCCTCGCTTAAGCAAGCCCCCGAACTCTATGAATCTCGGTTTGCAGACCAATTAATTCGGAGTCACATATGAGCCAGTGATTTATAAAAAATGAAAACTCGGATGAGTTGGTACATCCATTTCAAATATACCAACTAGCGACTCTAGTTAATTGGCTCATCATAAAAAACGATCTTTCAAAACACCGTCGACATTAATGCCGATCTTTTCCAAAAATCATCTAATAAAAGGCTAAAATCGGAAAGGACGAGAAACCGGCGTCGACAATACTCTATTGCTTTACCATGCTAGAAAGCGACGTTCGATATTCCAAATATCTTTGAACGCTTAGGACTTAATATAATTTCTTTGAGGGGTTTATTATTATTAGTCTCATCTTGTTTAGCGCGCATGCATATATATATATATAAAATACGCGTCATATTATTTTACATGCGAAGCATGTTTGATAATATATAATATATATATAGTAAGTGTAGACATCCAAATTTTGCGTTCCCTATGCTAACCGTGACAGGAGGGCAAAATCGTCAATTGAACCGGCCTGCTGGAGCGAAGAATGGGCACAAGTGCGAACACTCGACGCCACCACGACGATTTGCAGTCAATACCGACGTGACAACAAGGCCATCCGAAATGAGCACTCCCGAATAATGTGTCACGTCTCACAATAATTCCCGGACTGCAAAAATACAAGCCTTTCGGCAAAAAACTGACAGCACGACACGAGAATCGAGGTGCGGTGCGGAAACCGAGGAGAAATAAATAACTAAAGTGCATGGCGGGCTGAGTGGATGGCGGGCTAAGGCCAGCCGCAGATCAATCTGCGGCTGGGCTTAGCCAGCCTACTTCAGCCATTTCCTTCATTCATTCAGAGAGACAGAGACAGAGGGAGAAGGTTAGCAGCAGGCGGAGAAGAAGAAAAATAGCAGCAGATCAGCTTGGAAAAGAGAGAAAAATAGGAGAATTTTGCTACAAAAATAGGAGAGAAAGGAAGAAAAAAGAGAGGAATAGTATTCTTTTGATTTGATTGTATCAAATATACTTTTTCTTCTATTCAAAATATACAAGTTTACATCCACTTTGATCTCATTTGCAAGGTGAAAATCTCCTTATTCTTGCAATTTCTATCATATCCTTGGGTTGAATTAAATGTAGTTTTCATGTAATTGATGATGGAATAATGAATTAGGGATTATTAGTGAGGGTTCCATCGGAACAAAATTCTTCCTAATAACCCGATGATATTTAATTATTGATTTTTTGTTTGTTTTACGGTACTATATTGGGCGTGGTTCCTTTAGATCGCTATTTTAGATTGTCTTGGTATTGTTAGATCATCTGTGGTGGTTATTTCTTGTAATATCCGGTTGTGGGTGTGTGGAAATTTGGTTGTGAGCCTAGGAAAGCGACCTCGTGGTCCAAATCCGATGATGGACATCTCTTTGATGTAAATAGTAGGAATGATGTAGTTTTTATTGTGAATATGTAATCGTCGGGCCTTAAAACGATGCCAAGGCGAGAATCGTGTTTAAGGCCCCGTCATAATGAAATATGTGATTGTGGGCGTTCGGGGTTATTTTGATGGCTCACATGCCCATGAATAGCCCAAACGCATTTTAATGCTTGATTTGCTTTATGACACGAAATTGATTTCAAAACTAAACGATAAGATTTCTATAAAATCAATCAAATTAGGTTATTAGAATCACGAGGCTAAAAATTGGGAGTGCTAATGAATGTCGATTCCTTTTAACGAGAAGGCAAAAGAAATCGTTTTCAAAGCAACACAAAAAATGGTTTTATAAAAATAAATAATGTTTTATTAAATCCTTGTGCATAGGGTTAAAGAGATCCTAGACGTTGCCCATCATTTGAATTATGAAAGCAACGTATAGATCACGATTCCTATTTTGACGAAGGTTTAAAAAACTCTTGCTTTGCCAAAACGACACCCAATTGAAAACTTTACAGTTTTGACAATCAAAATCAAACTTTTCTAAAGAATAAAGCTTTCTTGTATAAATCGAAGGACACTCTAAAGCACTCTCAAAACACGACTTTCCATAAAAACCCCAAATGATTCTTTCATACAAATTCACCACAACAATCACATAGGCACACACACATACACACGCACATATACACATTTTATGAATTAAAGGATAGGAAAGTATCAAGATTGCGGTAACCGTGTTTCACGGAAGTCGGGGGGTGCCTAACACCTTCCCCTCGCTTAAGCAAGCCCCCGAACTCTATGAATCTCGGTTCGCAGATCAATTAATTCGGAGTCACATATGAGCCATCGATTTATAAAAAACGAAAACTCGGATGAGTTGGTACATCCATTTCAAATATACCAACTGGCGACTCTGGTTAATTGGCTCATCATAAAAAACAATCTTTCAAAATCCCGTCGACATCAATGCCGACCTTTTCCAAAAAATCATTCAATCAAAAGGCTAAAATTGGAAAGTGTAAATAAAAATTGGAAAGGACTAAAAACCCGGCGTCGACAGCTGGCGACTCTGCTGGGGACATTAGAGGGCTTAAGCCGCGTTCAAAATCTTGATGCTATCCTATCCTTTAAAAATTCATAAAATGTGTGTATGTGCGATATTTTGATTTTTTTTACTTTTGTTGTGTGAATGTGTGTTTTGCCCAATAAATGAATGATTTGAATGGGATTGTTTTACTTTAAAGTAATCATTTGCATACGGTGAGGACGATGAATGTGAATGTATGTTAAGAGTGTACCTCCTCCTGAGGCGAACCTGTCGGTTGCTTATTACTGGACTCGAAGGGGCTGCTCCCCGGAGATGGCTCAGGAAATGCACCACCTAAATCCGCTCCAATCGAAAGGACTCAGACGAGTAGATTGCGAAGATTTGGGAAGAATAAAATCTAAACAGATTCAGGTACAAGAGACCCTATCCTAGCCTGATCTAATCAAAGGTGAGGTCATCTAAGAAGGCAGGATCCTCGAACTGATCCCCTGGAGTCGTCGAAGTCGGAGGTCCAAAATTCATGTCAGCAATGTATGGCTGCGCTGTGGCATCAGATGAGCTCGGGCCTGCATCATAACCTGCAATGTCAGGATCATAAGCGTAAGCATCCTCTGGGGTCCGGCCTAACACCCGAAGATATAGGGACAACTGCTCCACCTGACGGGTCAGAGTGGCGATCTGCTCAGCATGGGTGGGACTCCAAACGCATGCGGCCCAATCAGTCATCATCACCGAGCCAGGAACCATATCCCCAAGAAAAAAAGTGGCACGAGTCTGAGGACCGATGGTGCGGGGCACCCACCAGATGCGAAAGGCCTCACTCGTACTGGGACCCGTAGAAAGCATCCGGCCATCCTCCCCCGCAAGCATGATCTCCGAAGGCTGAGAGTCCAAGGGCCAGGAGGTGGTGAAAGGAAGGGAGTGCGGGATGCGGATCTCTCCGGTAACGCATCTGAATGCGCGCTCTCCCAGATACATAACCCAGCCCCCGACACTCTGCAAAGTAAGGCGGCGGGTGGAAAGTGCGAACTCCGGGCCGGAAGGATACCCATCTGTAAACCCCACAGCCAGATGCTCCGAAAGATAAGGAGTCCAGACGACATCTGCAGCGGTGATCAGCTCCAGCTGAATGCGGCAGTGTGCAAAGCTGCCAGATACCGGAACCTCCTCCAAAGTGCTATGATGCCATCGCCGATCCCGGGGATAAGTGTCCAGGCCAAGAGTAGTGACAGGCCTCAGGCACGGAAGTCGCTCATAGGCCCAGAACTGTGAACAGAAATAAGGAAAGGCATGAGTAACCAACCAATGCAGAAAAGAGAAATAAAATGAAAGGAAGTACGGTAAGAAAAGAGGAAAAGAAGGCTCACCAGCAGAAAGTGGTAGAATCCAAGCCAAGCATCTGTCTGACCCTCCGAGCGTAGACGAAGACCGTGGAGGAAGTAAGCAAAGGTGAAGGACCCCCAGTCATAGTCGTCGATCCGGTCCACATCCCTAACGGCTCCAACGACGCTGAAATGGATGGTAGAGGAGTTGTTCCCTAGGAAACAACCCCTCATAATGGTTAGGAACAGACGTCGAAGCAGAATATCACGAGTGGCCCGATCTGCTAGGAATGGCGCCGTATATATGCCTCCAACAGCGTCCATGGCCAAAGCTCCGGACCGAATGTTGCGGGCCTTGAAGACCCGGTCATCGGCAGCGAAACCCAGTAAAAGTCTAACCTCTGCGGGACTGATGTCAAGATCCAGAGGGACACGGGATCCAGTGAACTTATTCATT
Organism: Aralia elata; assembly: GCA_034770075.1. NCBI lineage: Eukaryota > Viridiplantae > Streptophyta > Magnoliopsida > Apiales > Araliaceae > Aralia > Aralia elata. Next base: position 45,121,552 of record CM068385.1, read on the forward strand.
TATTAATAAAAGAATTGATTTTCTTAAAAGACATTTCATATTATCTACATAGTGTTATTATATTAAATGCAATAAACCCATAGTTTTGAGCAATGCTTTTAGAATCATGATGATGATCATGCTAATGAGATCTAAATTCAAGATAGCTCACAAACTAAAATCGTTCCTAATCGTTGGATTACTAAAAGGGGTTTAGTGAATCCGGATAGATTAGTACATACGTTGCTTGCTCTTAGGAAGAGGATGATTGATCTCATAATCATTTGTGTGGAGACACTAAAGCAAGTATGTAGGTGCTTATTAGAGAATAAAGTTCACTGAACGTGACTCGCTAAGGAATACCTAATGGAGTTTTACTCGCCTGTCAATAGAAATTCCTCTAGTGATAGTAGTACAAGTGATCCTTGGACTTGAGATCATCATAGTATCTTGTGTATGATGAGTTATACTTTGACATGTCCCTTAAGACCTTTAGGGTATAACAAAGGGTATGATTGAGTATAATAAGTTATACATGGAGATAGGTGAATGATCAACAAAGAATCTACTACGTCTAGTAAAAGATGTGAATATCCTATGTGATTCGATAAATGACAACTCAGTAGTCCTTGGCCAAGGCAGAATGAAATTAGAAAGGAGTTTCTAATTTGTATTATTTAGAGTTGTGCATTTGGGAATCGAAATACATATAATTAAATAAAATAAGACTTGACAGTAATTCCATGTCTTATATTTAATTGGGACATTGTATGGTAGAAGGATTGAATTGTACGGTAACTATTCACTGAAAGGTTCTTTTGTGATTAGTGTTGAAATCTATATTATCTGGAAAGTCGTTGATCGCTAAGGGGGCTTACCCTTATTATAGAATAAATATTATTTATTTAAATAAATTAAATAGTTTAATTTATTTATTTAAATAAGATTAGAATTGTTCTAATTGACTTATTCACAATCGATTTAATATGGAGAACCTAAAGGGTCACACCGCAAAAGAAAAATATTTATTTAAGAAGTAAATGACATAATTGTAATAATAAGTTAAGTGTATTTAATTTAATCTATGGAGATAGAATAAATTAAATAACTTAATATTTATTATTTAATATTTTAGAAATATTAAATATAAATTAATAAGAGGAGTCTTATTATTATTATTACTATTACTATTATTTAATTCCTAATAGGGATTAGGAATTAATTAATAGAAGTACTCTCTCATGAATTCCTAATTAGATTAGGAGTTTAATTTAATTAAAGGAGTTTAATTAGAATAGAAACCCTAATCCTAAATAGTTTAGGGAAGAGTTTTCCTACATCTATAAATAAGAGAAGTCTTATCATAGATTAGGGTTACACACTCTTGCATAAGAATTATAGAGAGTACTTCCAATTTCTATAGAGATAGAAACTAGGGTTTTGCCAAACACCCATCTTCTTGAACAAGTATTATTTCCTTGGTGGATCACCTCTAGAGGCCAAACACTTGGGTGGCTAACGTTGATCAAAGGAAGGAATTTAATCGGTGGAATTAAAGGAGAACGTGAAGGAATTGGAGGTGAACTTGTACCTGAGGAAGCTAGAATTCTACAAGGGTATAATTCTTATTCTCTATCTCTTTCATTTAATTAATAATTGTGCATAAAGAAAGATCATGGTGATGGTTTGTATAAAATTTTAAAATCTGAATTTATCGCGCTTCCGCTTTATTTATGTAATTTGATTGCATGTTCGCGTTATACAAACCTAACAATAGTTACCGTACAATTCAATCCTTCTACCATACAATGTCCCAATTAAATATAAGACATGGAATTACTGTCAAGTCTTATTTTATTTAATTATATGTATTTCAATTCTCAAATGCACAACTTTGATTAATACAAATTAGAAACTCCTTTCTAATTTCATTCTGCTTTGGCCAAAGACTTCTGAGTCGTCATTTATCGAATCACATAGGACATTCTCTCCTTTTTACTAGAAGTGCTAGATTCTTTGTTGATCATTCACCTATCTCCATGTATAACTTATTATACCCAATCATACCCTTTGATATACCCTAAAGGTCTTAAGGGACATGTCAAAGTATAACTCATCATACACAAGATACTATGATGATCTCAAGTCCAAGGATCACTTGTACTACTATCACTAGAGGAATTCCTATTAACAGGCGAGTAAAACTCCATTAGGTATTCCTTAGCGAGCCACGGTCAGTGAACTTATTCTCTAATAAGCACCTACATACTTGCTTTAGTGTCTCCACACGAATAATTATGAGATCAATTATCCTCTTCATAAGAGCAAGCAACGTATGTACTAATCTATCCGGATTCACTAATCCCCTTTTTAGTAATCCATCGATTAGGAACAATTTTAGTTTGTGAGCTATCTAGAATTTAGATCTCATTAGTATTATCACCATCATGATTCTAAAAGCATTGCTCAAAACTATGGGTTTATCACATTTAATATAACAGCACGATGTAGATAAAGTAAAATGCCTTTAACAAACGAATAAGATTACAAAGTATATGCTACATCATATCAAATATGATTGGCTTGTGTGCATACTACTTTCAATCTCCCACTTGCACTAAAGCCAATCGCCATGGTATCTAATACCCTTCTTCTCTAAGTGATGATCATCCTACTGTTAGATAAAGCTTCAGTAGATGGATATGCAATGTTGTTCTCGAGAGTCCACTATCTCTATAGTGACTTTTTCACTTTCAATGATTCCACTAATCAAATGAAAGTTCTGCAACACTTGTTTGAATCCAAGATGAGACTTAGGAACTATTCCTAGTTCTATAATGAACTTTTCATCCAAACAATCAACTTGCATCTTCATTTACAGCTATATACTTTGTCTTTGTCACTAAACCAACAACTCTTTGTTGTTTGGAACTTTTCCAATTCACTGCACCACCTTTCAAGGTAACGATTTACCTTAAAGTGGATTTGTTATCGTCTTGGTCAGTCTGAAAAACTTGAGTCTGTTTACCACTTTAGATTTAATTCAGACCTACCATGAATCATGATCACATCTTCAGTACCGGTTAAGTGCTTAAAGATGTTTATCATTGTCTTACAGTGATCATCTCCAGAATATGACTGATTAACATTAAGCCTTGTATATTCATTGCATACATGATAGTAAATCATGCGATCTCTCTTTCAATTGGGGACAATTTTAGAGAGATACACTCCATGGCTCATCATCATGAGACCTCTCTTGGAGTTTGCCATGCTAAACGCCTTTAGCATCAAATGAATATACGTTCCTTGGGTTAAGCCGAACATCCTTTTAAATCTATCTATATAGATTTATATCCCCAATTTATAGGATACTCCTCCCAAGTCATTCATGGAGGAATGTTTAGACAATTTTATCTTTACTGATTGTAGCATTGGTATGTTATTCCTTATCAGTAGTATATCAACATATAATACCAAGAATGTCACAGTGCTCCCACTGACACTTTTGTACACACTAGGTTCATTCTCGATTTTGATAAAATCAAACTCTTTTGATTGTCTCATCAAAACGAATGTTCCATCTTTGAGAAGCTTGCTTCAATCCATCAATGGATCATTGTAGCTTAAAACACGATTTGCTTCAACCTTTGAAACAAATCCCTCTAGCTGTATCATACATACATTCTCCTCAAGTCTTCATTGAGGAAGGGTGTCTCCACATCCATTTTGCCAGATTTCGTAATAAGCTGCAATCACAAGTAAAATCCAAATGGACTTGAGCATTATCCGGTAATAAGGTTTTATCACAGTCAACTCCTTGACTTGAAAAACCTTTTAAACAGGTCTGGTCTTATAGGTCTCCACCTTGCCATTTGCCCTAGTCTTTCTCTTAAAGACCCATATTCACACTCTAGGCACTATGCCCTTTTGTGGAGTAACCAGAGTCTATACTTGGTTCTCATACATGGAGTCCATTTCGGATTTCATGGCCATCTGCCATTTCTTTGAGTGTCTTCTACTCATAGCCTCATCGTATATAACTGGATCATCATCCTCTATGATGAATCCATACCTCCCAGGTATCTTCAGTACTCTTCCAGATTTACGATTCGGTTGTGGTACAATAGGTCTATCTACAGGTTCCTCGGTTTGACTTAAAGTGCTTGTGGTTCTTGAACTCCTTCAAGATCTATTACCCTCCCACTAGCTCCTTCAATGATAAACACCTTTATCTAAGAAGGCAGCGTGCAGGATTATAGTAATAATACCCTAAACTTTCTTTAGGATATCCCACAAGTCTGCACTTGTCAGATTTTGTCTCAAACTTATCTTTGAAACCTTTTCACATAAGCTGGACAACCCCTTATCTTAACATACTTAAGAGTAGGAATCCTTCCTATCCATAACCTTTATGGAGTCTTGGGCTCGGATTTTTGAGGTTACCTTATTTTTGTAGATATGTAGCCGTTTCTAAGGCATAACCCCAGATGGATACTAGAATGTCGGTAAAAAATATTATGGACTGCACCTTGTCCAATAAGGTACAATTTCTCCTATTTGATACACTAATCAATTATTGCACATCAGGAGGTGTCCATTATAAGAAAATACCATTTTGAGATGATCTAGAAACTCATTGCACAAGTATTCCTTCCTCGGTCTGATCAAAGAATCTTAATACTTTGTCAATATGTTTCACTTCTGAATTCTTTGAACATTTCAAATGATTCAGACTTGTATTTTATCAAATACACACATTCAACTCTTTGAATGACCATCTCCTTTTCTTTTATTAGTTTATTTAATTTGCAAAATGTTTTTCATGTAAGTCAAGTATACAAAGTCTATCAAGTAATCTTCCAGTTTCAAACAAAACATTATCATTATAAATAGAACAACAATTATTCTTAAATATAATACTAGAACCTTCCTTGTAGACACCCAAATTTTGCACTTCGTATACTAATCCTGACAGGAGGGCAAATTCGGGAAATGAACCGGCCTGCGAGAGCAAAGGATGGACGAGTGCGGACATTCGACGCCACCGCGACGATTTACAACCGAAACCGACGTGACAACAAGGCTGTCCAATTTGCGCATTTCCGGATGATGTGGCACATCTCCCAGTAATTCCCGGACTGCAAAATACAAGCCTGTCGGCGAGAACCGACGTCGCGACACGAGACTCGAGGTGCGGCCCGAAAATCGAGAAAATCAGCCCACCCAGCCGCGGATTGATCTGCGGCCAATGATTAAAATAATTGAAGTGCGCGGCGGGCGGCTGAGCGGCTGAAGTGCGCGGCGGGCGCGGAGAAACCGAGGTCAGCCGCAGATCAATCTGCGGCCAGCCGCGGATTGATCTGCGGCCAGCCGCGGATCTATCTGCGGCTGCCTAGGGCAGCCCCTTATCAGGCCATTTTGCATACAGAAACAAAAAAAAACAGAGAGAGAGGAGGCGGCAGCAGTTCGAAAAGAAAAAGAAAACAGCAGAAATTAAGGGAGAAAATAGTGAGAAATAGTGAGAAATTGTACCCATTTTGTGAGATTACATCTCATATTTTCTACTCTATTCAATACACAAATTCATACATATTGTGGGGATTATTTGCAAGGTGAAAAATCCTTTGTTTTAGCATTTTGTTATACCATTTTTGCCAAGCTTTTTGTCATCCGAATTATCTTGAATGTAGTTGTTCTTGAATATTGATGTGAATCCATGGATTGAGGGCTATTAGTGAGGGTTCCAAATGGAATGAATTCCTCCTAATGGCCCGATGATTGTCCATTTGGTGAATTTTTAGCTCGTTGTAATGATGTATTGTGCATAGATTGTTTAGATTGCTATTTTTAGGATCTTGTGGGTGTGTAGCGATTTTGGATGTGAGCTTAGGAGCGCGACCCCGTGGTCCAAATCCGATGATGGACATTTTTTTTGATATATGTAGTAGGAGCGATGTAGTCTTCGTTGTAAATATGTAATCGTCGGGCCTTAAAACGACGCCAAGGCGAGAATCGGGTTTAAGGCCCCGTAATAGTGAAATATGTGATTGTGGGCGTTTGGGTTATTTTTGAAAGTAGTATGCACACAAGCCAATCATATTTGATATGATGTAGCATATACTTTGTAATCTTATTCATTTGTTAAAGGCATTCTACTTTATCTACATGGTGCTGTTATATTAAATGTGATAAACACATAGTTTTGAGCAATGCTTTTAGAATCATGATGGTGATCATGCTAATGAGATCTAAATTCAAGATAGCTCACAAACTAAAATCGTTCCTAATCGTTGGATTACTAAAAAGGGGATTAGTGAATCCGGATAGATTAGTACATACGTTGCTTGCTCTTATGAAGAGGATGATTGATCTCATAATCATTTGTGTGGAGACACTAAAGCAAGTATGTAGGTGCTTATTAGAGAATAAGTTCACTGAACGTAGCTCGCTAAGGAATACCTAATGGAGTTTTACTCGCCTGTCAATAGGAATTCCTCTAGTGATAGTAGTACAAGTGATCCTTGGACTTGAGATCATCATAGTATCTTGTGTATGATGAGTTATACTTTGACATGTCCCTTAAGACCTTTAGGGTATATCAAAGGGTATGATTGGGTATAATAAGTTATACATGGAGATAGGTGAATGATCAACAAAAAATCTACCACTTCTAGTAAAAGGAGTGAATGTCCTATGTGATTCGATAAATGACGACTCAGAAGTCTTTGGCCAAAGCAGAATGAAATTAGAAAGGAGTTTCTAATTTGCATTATCAGAGTTGTGCATTTGAAAATCGAAATACATATAATTAAATAAAATAAGACTTGACAGTAATTCCATGTCTTATATTTAATTGGGACATTGTATGGTAGAAGGATTGAATTGTACGGTAACTATTCACTGAAAGGTTCTTTTGTGATTAATGTTGAAATCTATATTATCTGGAAAGTCGTTGATCGCTAAGGGGGCTTACCCTTATTGTAGAATAAATATTATTTATTTAAATGAATTAAATAGTTTAATTTATTTATTTAAATAAGATTAGAATTGTTCTAATTGACTTATTCACAACCGGTTTAATATGGAGAACCTAAAGGGTCACACCGCAAAAGGAAAATATTTATTTAAGAAGTAAATAGCATAATTGTAATAATAAGTTAAGTGTATTTAATTTAATCTATGGAGATAGAATAAATTAAATAGCTTAATATTTATTGTTTAATATTTTGGAAATATTAAATATAAATTAATAAGAGGAGTGTTATTATTATTATTACTATTACTATTATTTAATTCCTAATAGGGATTGGGAATTAATTAATAGAAGTACTCTCTCATGAATTCCTAATTGGATTAGGAGTTCAATTAATTAAAGGAGTTTAATTAAAATAAAAATTCTAATCCTAAATAGTTTAGGAGGGTTCCCTATATCTATAAATAAGAGGAGTCTTATCATGATTTAGGGTTAGACAATTTACACACTCTTCCATGAGAATTGGAGAGAAAGAGTACTTGCAATTTCTATAGAGATAGAAACTAGGGTTTTGCCAACACCCATCTTCTTGAATAACTATTATTCCTTGGTGGACCACCTCTAGAGGCCAAACACTTGGGTGGCTAACGTTGATCAAAGGAAGGAACCTCATTGGTGAAATTCAAGGAGAACGCGAATGAATTGGAGGTGAACTTGTACCTGAGGAAGCACGGTTCTACGAGGGTATAATTTCTTAATCTCTATCTCTTTCGTTTAATTGATAATTGAGCATATGGATGATCATGGTGATGTTTTGTATGAAAAATTTTAAAATCCGTTTTATCGCGCTTCCGCACTATTTATGTAATTTGATTGCATATTCGCGTTGTGTACAAACCTAACAATTTTGATGGCTTACATGCCCACGTATAACCCCAACGCGTTTTAATGCTTGATTTGAATCGCGGTACCAAACAAAAGATTTCAAAGCCAAAACAATAAAGATTTTTCTAAAATCAATCAAATTAGGTTATTAGAATCACGAGGCTTAAAATTGAAAGTGCAAATGAATGTTGATTCCTCTTTAACGAGAAGGCAAGAAAAAATCGTTTTTTCAAAACATCACACAAAATGATTTTATAAATAAATGACGTTTTATTAAACCGTTGTGCATAGGGTTAAAGAGATCCTAGAAGTTGCCGTCATTCTCTGAAAGCAACGTATAGATCTCGATTCCTATTTTGACGAAGGTTTAAAAACTCTTGTTTTGACAAAACAACACCTAATGAAAACCTTGCAGTTTTGACAATTAAAATTAAACCTTCCTAATAAAGAATAAAGCTTTCTCGTAGAAGCCGAAGGACATTCCAAAGCACTCTCAAAGCACGACTTTCCCTCAAAATCCAAACGATTCTTTCATATAAACTCACCACGACATTCACATAGGCACACACATACACACACACGCATACACAATATATTTCATGAATTAAAGGATAGGAAAGCATCGAGATTGCGGTAACCGTGTTTCACGGAAGTCGAGGGGTGCCTAACACCTTCCCCTCGCTTAAGCAAGCCCCCGAACTCTATGAATCTCGGTTCGCAGACCAATTAATTCGGAGTCACATATGAGCCATCGATTTATAAAAAACGAAAACTCGGATGAGTTGGTACATCCATTTCAAATATACCAACTGGCGACTCTGGTTAATTGGCTCATCATAAAAAACGATCTTTCAAAACCCCGTCGACATCATTGCCGACCCTTTTCCCCAAACATCACCTAATGAAAAGGAAAAAATCGGAAAGGGCGAGAAACCGGCGTCGACAGCTGGCGACTCTGCTGGGGAATATTAGAGGGCTTAAGCCGCGTTTAAATCTTGATGCTACCCTATCCTTTAAAAATTCATGAATGTGTATGTGCGTGCGATATTTTGATTTTTTTTTACCTTTTGTTGTGTGAATGTGTGTTTTACCAATGAATGAATGGTTGAATGGAATTGCTTTACTTTAAAGTAATCATTTGCATACGGTGAGGACGATGAATGTGAATGTATGTTGAGAGAGTACCTCCTCCTGAGGCGAACCTGTCGGTTGCTTATTACTGGACTCGAAGGGGCTGCTCCCCGGAGATGGCTCAGAAACGCACCACCCAAATCCGCTCCAATCGAAAGGATTCAGACGAGTAGATTGCGAAGATTTGGGGACCTTCATGCCGAAAAGCCCGCGAGAGTAACCCTAGGGTAGGTCAGCCTCTGATAAACCTAACGGAAGGGAAGCTTCTTCATGCTCTTTTATCGTTCAGTCAAATAAATAAATGTCATGTAAATAGCATACAACTGTCATACCGACATCATCATAATAAATATGTCCTGTATCATGTGATTACATCACCTGCACATATAAAGGGAATACTGACTTGGTTTTGCAGGAAGGCCATTCATACCACGTACCAAGGTTTTCTAAAACTTCTGAATACTATCCTGTCATCAAAACACTGACCTTGTTTTGCAGGATAAGATTAGAGAACCGGAAAAAAAAATGAATAATAATCAGGCATCAGTGTTGACATGCATCTGCCAACTTGTAACTGGCACAGTACTAAACTACGACCCTTGTTTGTTTTGTGAGATTGTCCCTAGAACCCAACTGAGAGGCCGTAAAGTCCATACTCCACCCATCCAAATGGCAGAAGCCGGTAGCCATGAAATTACAGTTCTGCCACTCCAACAATACGGCCAAATACGAGGGATGCATCCTAGGACTGAGATTAGCCCTGGGAATTGCGGTACAGACTTGTCCGGCCTATGAGGATCAGATCAGAGAGATCTCCCATAGTGACGCCCCTCCTAAATGGGCTTGGTATCAAAACATTAAAGAGTTCCTCCAAGACAGCTCCTCTCCCGAAAATGCAGATCTGGCCGAAGAAAGGCGGAGATGATTTGCATAAATGGGACCTAGCTACGGGACTGCTGAGATATCTGGAAGCCGAAGAAGCCCACTGATTAATGAACGAAGTACATGGCGATGTGTGCGGAGCCCATATGACAAGAACATTTTTGGCAAAGAAAATCATGTGAACGGGTCACTACTGGCTAACCATGAAAACTGACTGCGATACTCATGTCAAGAAATGCCATCAATGCCAGATCCATGCCAATGCGATCCATGCACCCCCTAATGAACTCCATTGCTTGACCTCACCGTGGTCGGTTGGACCGTGCAACAGGTGATATCCAGGAAGGGGTAAATCCAGGATGATAGCAGTGAATCCCGGCCAGTAGAAGATCAATGGGTTTTAAAATTCTGAGTTTATTTCAAATCCCTGCACGCTCATGTCACTTTGTCATGTTATCCAAAAAAGAAGATCATGTGCTGAAATGTTTTATATCTATGACAAGCATTCCTGTTTTATTTCAGGTACCCGATTTGAGGCATTCTAGCCTGACAAACAATAGGCCAAATTTGAAAGAGGATCACGATTTTGGTATAGAGCTAGATTTTGATCTGATGGGGATTGAGCAGGGCGAGACAAATATCGACAATACGCCTGACGAGATCAAAGGATGGGTCGAAGACAAACCCAAACCCAACTTGGATCAAACCCTAGCCATCAAACATCAGAACCCCTAACAATCACAAAGAACCCGGAGTAGGGGCAAATTCGGCCACCAAAAAAAAAAGAAAAAAAAAAGAAAAAAAAGAAAAAAAAATCAAAAAAAATCAAAAAAATCAAAAAATCAAAAAAATCAAAAATCCCCCAAACCTTTCAACAAGTCAAAGGACCGGATCTTCCGTTAGCTCAGCGAGATACCGATGCGACCAGTACGAGAGAGATCACAAAAAAAAGCAACTTAACACTGGGGCATTTGTCAATTACCCAGGAAGTGATGACGTGCAAATTGGCACCCATGCAACAATCCCATCAACATGCACAATCATCATTAAGTGCTACCTCATGTCAATTCAATATTCAACGGTACGATCATCTGGCATTTGTCAAGCATAGTTTCCTAGGATACGATGACCCGCCTGAAAGGGGGATTTTATTTGGCTTGATAGGAATCGGATTAATTCTGACAAGCAACCGTGGAGCACGATCGTGAGTATGATTAGACGAAGAGGGCTATTCAACCTTTTGATCGGGTACAAAGCCTTAATTCAAAGCAACGTTTGCGACAGAATCGACCTCATGTGACAGCCTTCATTTTGCATTTGCACAAACTTTCAGTTGTGGGGTATAAAACTATGACGACGTTGATGGCCATTAACACGTAGTCAGACAGTCAATAATTATCAATATCAAGAAGTCAGACGATAAATGATTATCAAAATAATGTCTCGAATCGTGGCCTGGGTTATTCAAGAAATTAAGCCCGAGGGGTGTCTCTACACCTGGTGCCCTAAAGCCATCTGGTTTGGGAGTCGCTAGCCCAACACTCGTTACATGGGTAACTCAGAGCCTAAGAAAACGAGCATTACAGTAGGGGAGGCCCGAGCAGATTCGAATCGTGGCATGGGCTACTCGAGTAATTAAGCCTAAAGGGTGTCTCTGCATCTGGTGCCCTAAAGCCGTCTGGTTTGGGAGTCACCGGCCCAACACTCGCTACATGGGTAACTCAAGCCTAAGAAAACGAATCTTGCGTAAGGTCAAGCAAAGACTGAATGGGGCAGACCACCAGCTTGTCTCGAACCGTGGCCTTTGTTACTCGAATTAATAAACCCGAAGGGGTGTCTGTACACCTAATGCCCCAAAACCGTCTGGTTTGGGAGTTATTGGTCCAAAACTCGTTAAATGGGTAACTTTGAATAGCCTAAGAAAACGAGACAAGTGAAGTGGGCTAATAAAAAGAAAAGATAATACGAAAAAAAAACTCTCGGCCTTAAACAAGAAGTCATAGAAGAGAAACCCCTACTGAGTGATGCATCGCACCGTGCATTTGTCATATGACGTCAATCCTGCTAAGAACGTTGTCGAGAATAAAGTCAGGATACCTTTGACGAGGGAAGGTAGTTCTTTTGAATTCGACCTTACTCACGTACAATGACCATGAATGCTTGAAGGTGTTCTTACGATTTCATAACTCGTCAAATAGAAAATCATCAACTCACGAGGGATTAAAAAAATAAAAATAAAATAAAATAAAATAAAATAAAATAAAATAACTTCCAATCTAGTACATTCACGGTTCACAACTTGCTAGATTGTGCGATCAACAGATATTCAATTTCATGTGCTTTAACTGCATTTTTGTCGAGATTATAATATCTTTGTGTTGAACTAACACTAACGGCCCGAGCCTTCAAGTTTTGGCATTTGTTAGTCATCTGATATGCAGGATCTAGCAGAGCTGTGGATAACTCAGCACGGTGAACATCGCGAGTTTTCGATAGAAATTCTTGGTAACAACACGCGCCAAGGCTGGGGCAGTTAAGAATCGTGAAATGGAAGGAAGCTGAGGCTGCACAGAACTTCTCGTCATTAGGCCTCTCCCCAATCCTGACTATCATTGCCTCGACATCCAAATGATCCACGTGCATGAGCATATACAAGGATGATATAATGCGGGACAACAGCATATCGGCCATCAGAAATGATCAAGGGGCCAAGGAGCCAACATAGTTGTCGATCATCACAGAGAGCGAAACAGACTGCCTCAACTCAATGAAATGAAGACGACGAAGAACAGACAGAGTACCAGACCAGGGTTGAAGTCTAGAAACTACACTTCACGACGCGGCGTGATCCAATCAAATGTTGGCAAACAACGACGACTGTCGAATCGTATCATTTGACTGAACAGGGGTCATTTCTATCTAAACATATGTTGTGCACATGCATCTGTCCATAACATATCTGCCAGATCATGCATAACATCTTTTGCATGCATGCAGGTACGATCAAAATGAAAATCCTCAGGAAAGTACAAGCGCGTCGCTTTCAACCTCACGAATGATCAGACTGTGATGGCTTTTGCGGCATTGTAAGTGGACGATGCTGGTGGGAGATCCAGGACAAAAGCCGATCACACATACCACTTCGAGAAATCACTCAAATCCATTCAATGACCCCTGGGAAGGGCTGGTATCCAACCAATCAATGACCCCTGGGAGGGGCTGGTATCCAAACAATCAGTGACCCCTGGGAAGGGCTGCTATCCAAACAATCAATGACCCCTGGGAAGGGCTGGTATCCAAACAAGAAGTGAACTTGGGAAGGCATCCAAGCAAACCACAACAAGGTGGTGAGCAAACCTGGGAAGGCATCCAAGCAAACCACAACAAGATGGTGAGCACCCTGGAAAGGGTTGAGATCCAAACAACTAACACCCTGGGAAGGGCTGAGATCCAAACCACTAACACCCTGGGAAGGGCTGGTATCCAAACAACTAGCACCCTGGGAAGGGATGGTATCCAAACAACTAGCACCTTGGGAAGGGCTGAGATCCAAACACTAACACCCTGGGAAGGGCTGAGATCCAAACAACTAACCACCCTGGGAAGGGCTGAGATCTAAGACAATCGACCGGCGACGATAACCGGCGATTACGAGATGGATGTCCGGCGACGAAAACCGGCTCCGACAAGATAACCAACCGGCGACGATAACCGGGGATTACGAGATGGGTGACCGGCGACGATACCCGGCCCCGACAAGACAATCGACCGGCAACGATAACCGGCGATTACGAGATGGATGTTCGGTGACGAAAACCGGCTCCGACAAGATAACCAACCGGCGACGATAACCGGGGGTTACGAGATGGGTGACCGGCGACGATACCCGGCCCCGACAAGATAATCGACCGGCGACGATAACCGGTGATTACGAGATGGATGTCCGGCGACGAAAACCGGCTCCGACAAGATAACCAACCGGCGACGATAACCGGGGGTTACGAGATGGGTGACCGGCGACGATACCCGGCCCCGACAAGACAATCGACCAGCAACGATAACCGGCGATTACGAGATGGATGTCCGGCGACGAAAACCGGCTCCGACAAGATAACCAACCGGCGACGATAACCGGGGGTTACGAGATGGGTGACCGGCGACGATACCCAGCCCCGACAAGACAATCGACCGGCGACGATAACCGGCGATTACGAGATGGATGTCTGGCGACGAAAACCGGCTCCGACAAGATAACCAACCGGCGACGATAACCGGGGGTTACGAGATGGGTGACCGGCGACGATACCCGGCCCCGACAAGACAATCGACCGGCGACGATAACCGGCGATTACGAGATGGATGTCTGGCGACGAAAACCAGCTCCGACAAGATAACCAACCGGCGACGATAACCGGGGGTTACGAGATGGGTGACCGGCGACGATACCCGGCCCCGACAAGACAATCGACCAGCGACGATAACCGGCGATTACGAGATGGATGTCCGACGACGAAAACCGGCTCTGACAAGATAACCAACCGGCGACGATACCCGGCGGTTACGAGGTGGGTGACCGGCGACGATACCCGGCCCCGACAAGATGATCGACTGGCGACGATAACCAGCGGTTACGAGATGGGTGACCGGCGACGATACCCGGCCCCGACGAGACGATCGACCGGCGACGATAACCGGCGATTACGAGATGGGTGACCGGCGACGAAACCCGGCCCCGACGAGACGATCGACCGGCGACGATAACCGGCGGTCAACGAACCCCTGGGAAGGGCTGGTATCCAAACAATCAATGACCCCTGGGAAGGGCTGAGATCCAAGCAAACCCCGATAAACGGTGACACCTGTGGAACCGTATCAAAAGACTGTACAGGGGTCATTTTTTCATCAAATTTACATTTTAAATGTTATGTCACATGCATTGAATAGATGATAATTCTGTACGTGATCCATGCGGGTTAGGTGTCAAGGTCCTAGCCTATCAGAGTCAAAAGTGATGGTTGCCAAGAAACGATGTACGAGGACGAACTCCAAGGATGCCCTTCAAAGCTAGTCAGGAGAATAACTTCCTTTGATGACAATGAGATGGAATAAGGTGATTACGAGAGGGGTGACCGGATACGAGACCCGGCACTCACAGGACAATCGACCGGATACGAGACCCGGCGATTACGAGACGAGCGACAGGTCAGGGATTGATGCATTGACACCTTTACGAATGTGTTGCATGCCTTACATCTTGCGTTGCATCATAAGTTGTATGTGTTGCATCACGTATGTATTGTCATTCTTCTACACTGTCATTCATGCATCGGGTGTCTATTTCTTTATCCTGTTCATTTCATTTAACATTTCATAAACATGATAAAGAGGGGCAGCTGTAGACACCCAAATTTTGCACTTCGTATACTAATCCTGACAGGAGGGCAAATTCGGGAAATGAACCGGCCTGCGAGAGCAAAGGATGGACGAGTGCGGACATTCGACGCCACCGCGACGATTTACAACCGAAACTGACGTGACAACAAGGCTGTCCAATTTGCGCATTTCCGGATGATGTGGCACATCTCCCAGTAATTCCCGGACTGCAAAATACAAGCCTATCGGCGAGAACCGACGTCGCGACACGAGAATCGAGATGTGGCCCGAAAATCGAGAAAATCAGCCCACCCAGCCGCGGATTGATCTGCGGCCAATGATTAAAATAATTGAAGTGCGCGGCGGGCGGCTGAGCGGCTGAAGTGCGCGGCGGGCGCGGAGAAACCGAGGCCAGCCGCAGATCAATCTGCGGCCAGCCGCGGATTGATCTGCGGCCAGCCGCGGATCTATCTGCGGCTGCCTAGGGCAGCCCCTTATCAGGCCATTTTGCATACAGAAACAAAAAAAACAGAGAGAGAGGAGGCGGCAGCAGTTCGGAAAGAAAAAGAAAACAGCAGAAATTAAGGGAGAAAATAGTGAGAAATAGTGAGAAATTGTACCCATTTTGTGAGATTACATCTCATATTTTCTACTCTATTCAATACACAAATTCATACATATTGTGGGGATTATTTGCAAGGTGAAAAATCCTTTGTTTTAGCATTTTGTTATACCATTTTTGCCAAGATTTTTGTCATCCGAATTATCTTGAATGTCGTTGTTCTTGAATATTGATGTGAATCCATGGATTGAGGGCTATTAGTGAGGGATCCAAATGGAATGAATTCCTCCTAATGGCCCGATGATTGTCCATTTGGTGAATTTTTAGCTCGTTGTAATGATGTATTGTGCATAGATTGTTTAGATTGCTATTTTTAGGATCTTGTGGGTGTGTAGCGATTTTGGATGTGAGCCTAGGAGCGCGACCCCGTGGTCCAAATCCGATGATGGACATTTTTTTTGATATATGTAGTAGGAGCGATGTAGTCTTCGTTGTAAATATGTAATCGTCGGGCCTTAAAACGACGCCAAGGCGAGAATCGGGTTTAAGGCCCCGTAATAGTGAAATATGTGATTGTGGGCGTTTGGGTTATTTTGATGGCTTACATGCCCACGAATAACCCCAACGCGTTTTAATGCTTGATTTGAATCGCGGTACCAAACAAAAGATTTCAAAGCCAAAACAATAAAGATTTTTCTAAAATCAATCAAGTTAGGTTATTAGAATCACGAGGCTTAAAATTGAAAGTGCAAATGAATGTTGATTCCTCTTTAACGAGAAGGCAAGAAAAAATCATTTTTTCAAAACATCACACAAAATGATTTTATAAATAAATGACGTTTTATTAAACCGTTGTGCATAGGGTTAAAGAGATCCTAGAAGTTGCCGTCATTCTCTGAAAGCAACGTATAGATCTCGATTCCTATTTTGACGAAGGTTTAAAAACTCTTGTTTTGCCAAAACAACACCTAATGAAAACCTTGCAGTTTTGACAATTAAAATCAAACCTTCCTAATAAAGAATAAAGCTTTCTCGTAGAAGCCGAAGGACATTCCAAAGCACTCTCAAAGCACGACTTTCCCTCAAAATCCAAACGATTCTTTCATATAAACTCACCACGACATTCACATAGGCACACACATACACACACGCGCATACACAATACATTTCATGAATTAAAGGATAGGAAAGCATCGAGATTGCGGTAACCGTGTTTCACGGAAGTCGGGGGGTGCCTAACACCTTCCCCTCGCTTAAGCAAGCCCCCGAACTCTATGAATCTCGGTTCGCAGACCAATTAATTCAGAGTCACATATGAGCCATCGATTTATAAAAAACGAAAACTCGGATGAGTTAGTACATCCATTTCAAATATACCAACTGGCGACTCTGGTTAATTGGCTCATCATAAAAAATGATCTTTCAAAACCCCGTCGACATCAATGCCAACCCTTTTCCCCAAACATCACCTAATGAAAAGGAAAAAATCAAAAAGGGCAAGAAACCGGCGTCGACAGCTGGCGACTCTGTTGGGGAATATTAGAGGGCTTAAGCCGCGTTTAAATCTTGATGCTACCCTATCCTTTAAAAATTCATGAATGTGTATGTGCGTGCGATATTTTGATTTTTTTTTTTACCTTTTGTTGTGTGAATGTGTGTTTTACCAATGAATGAATGGTTGAATGGAATTGCTTTACTTTAAAGTAATCATTTGCATACGGTGAGGACGATGAATGTGAATGTATGTTGAGAGAGTACCTCCTCCTGAGGCGAACCTGTCGGTTGCTTATTACTGGACTCGAAGGGGCTGCTCCCCGGAGATGGCTCAGGAAACGCACCACCCAAATCCGCTCTAATCGAAAGGATTCAGACGAGTAGATTGCGAAGATTTGGGGACCTTCATGCCGAAAAGCCCGTGAGAGTAACCCTAGGGTAGGTCAGCCTCTGATAAACCTAACGGAAGGGAAGCTTCTTCATGCTCTTTTATCGTTCAGTCAAATAAATAAATGTCATGTAAATAGCATACAACTGTCATACCGACATCATCATAATAAATATGTCTTGTATCATGTGATTACATCACCTGCACATATAAAGGGAATACTGACTTGGTTTTGCAGGAAGGCCATTCATACCATGTACCAAGGTTTTCTAAAACTTCTGAATACTATCCTGTCATCAAACACTGACCTTGTTTTGCAGGATAAGATTAGAGAACCGAAAAAAAAAATGAATAATAATCAGGCATCAGTGTTGACATGCATCTGCCAACTTGTAACTGGCACAGTACTAAACTACGGCCCTTGTTTATTTTGTGAGATTGCCCCTAGAACCCAACTGAGAGGCCGTAAAGTCCATACTCCACCCATCCAAATGGCAGAAGCCGGTAGCCATGAAATTACAGTTCTGCCACTCCAACAATACGGCCAAATACGAGGGATGCATCCTAGGACTGAGATTAGCCCTGGGAATTGCGGTACAGACTTGTCCGGCCTATGAGGATCAGATCGGAGAGATCTCCCATAGTGACGCCCCTCCTAAATGGGCTTGGTATCAAAACATTAAAGAGTTCCTCCAAGACAGCTCCTCTCCCGAAAATGCAGATCTGACCGAAGAAAGGCGGAGACGATTTGCATAAATGGGACCTAGCTACGGGACTGCTGAGATATCTGGAAGCCGAAGAAGCCCACTGATTAATGAACGAAGTACATGGCGATGTGTGCGGAGCCCATATGACAAGAACATTTTTGGCAAAGAAAATCATGTGAACGGGTCACTACTGGCTAACCATGAAAACTGACTACGATACTCATGTCAAGAAATGCCATCAATGCCAGATCCATGCCAATGCGATCCATGCACCCCCTAATGAACTCCATTGCTTGACCTCACCGTGGTCGGTTGGATCATGCAACAGGTGATATCCAGGAAGGGGTAAATCCAGGATGATAGCAGTGAATCCCGGCCAGTAGAAGATCAATGGGTTTTAAAATTCTGAGTTTATTTCAAATCCCTGCACGCTCATGTCACTTTGTCATGTTATCCAAAAAAGAAGATCATGTGCTGAAATGTTTTATATCTATGACAAGCATTCCTGTTTTATTTCAGGTACCCGATTTGAGGCATTCTAGCCTGACAAACAATAGGCCAAATTTGAAGGAGGATCACGATTTTGGTATAGAGCTAGATTTCGATCTGATGGGGATTGAGCAGGGCGAGACAAATATCGATAATACGCCTGACGAGATCAAAGGATGGGTCGAAGACAAACCCAAACCCAACTTGGATCAAACCCTAGCCATCAAACATCAGAACCCCTAACAATCACAAAGAACCCGGAGTAGGGGCAAATTCGACCACCAAAAAAAAAAAATCAAAAAAAATCAAAAAAATCAAAAAATCAAAAAAATCAAAAATCCCCCAAACCTTTCAACAAGTCAAAGGACCGGATCTTCCGTTAGCTCAGCGAGATACCGATGCGACCAGTACGAGAGAGATCACAAAAAAAAGCAACTTAACACTGGGGCATTTGTCAATTACCCAGGAAGTGATGACGTGCAAATTGGCACCCATGCAACAATCCCATCAACATGCACAATCATCATTAAGTGCTACCTCATGTCAATTCAATATTCAACGGTACGATCATCTGGCATTTGTCAAGCATAGTTTCCCAGGATACGATGACCCGCGTGAAAGGGGGATTTTATTTGGCTTGATAGGAATCGGATTAATTCTGACAAGCAACCGTGGAGCACGATCGTGAGTATGATTAGACGAAGAGGGCTATTCAACCTTTTGATCGAGTACAAAGCCTTAATTCAAAGCAACGTTTGCGACAGAATCGACCTCATGTGACAGCCTTCATTTTGCATTTGCAGAAACTTTCAGTTGTGGGGTATAAAACTATGACGACGTTGATGGCCATTAACACGTAGTCAGACAGTCAATAATTATCAATATCAAGAAGTCAGACGATAAATGATTATCAAAATAATGTCTCGAATCGTGGCCTGGGTTATTCGAGTAATTAAGCCCGAGGGGTGTCTCTACACCTGGTGCCCTAAAGCCATCTGGTTTGGGAGTCGCTAGCCCAACACTCGTTACATGGGTAACTCAGAGCCTAAGAAAACGAGCATTACAGTAGGGGAGGCCCGAGCAGATTCGAATCGTGGCATGGGCTACTCGAGTAATTAAGCCTAAAGGGTGTCTCTGCATCTGGTGCCCTAAAGCCGTCTTCCGCTTCCTAGAAGAATCATCTACTAGTAAGACTTAGTCTTTCTTGGTTGGAAAGTGACTCTTTACAGTTTTCAACGTGTTTAAGCAACTCAGGCAGGCTGATATATATAGCTTGTTCACGTGGAAATTCACAACAAATTGTGAGAAAGAGTCCAGAAGTGATTGCAATATCAAATCTTGGATCAACTCTCCATCCATGACAAAACCTTGTTTTCCTAATTGTTCAATCAGATTGATCATTTTAGGATATATGTCTCTACTGTAGTGCCATCGGTCATTCTAGATCGGAAAAGCTCCATAGATATCTGATATTGTGACACCCCCAAATTCGGGTTTCCTAACCTCGAATTTGGTGTTCACGATACTCAACAACAAACATACTTTCTAACTAATGCGGAATAATAAACATACAATGTCTATCGAAATAGTAATAAAGTCTTACAATCATGGTCCCAAGGTTCTTTAACCTTAACTTAAAACGTACCCTTAATACAATAAAAAGTTCGCTTAACCAAATAACATTCAAGAGAAACCAGTATATAAGCCCTATCGGGCAACTACTCTTGCACCTTCCCTTTTCCTTTGTCTCCTTTAGACGTTTCTGCCTTAACTGAAATAAAGATCATGATATTGCAAGGGTAAGCAACTAGTTTGCTTAGCAAGTTTATACACAAGGGAGATATATCATGAATAGAAAGAAGTTTCGCTTTCAATGTTCAACAACAGTATAGAATTGTGAAGAAACAGGAATTAATAGTCAACAGTTGAATATTTGAATAATTGAATTTCAATTACTGAGTGGTTGGAAATAACCATAGACATTTGTCAAGGTTTTCAGCATTTAAACTGGACCTCTTAAAAGTTTTGGTAATCAAGGGGATCAGCCTTTCATACCCCGTGATTTATGCATAAACACTTAATAAACCAGCATTGATATCATGCCTTAATCAAATTTATCCTTTTCTCGGCCAAGAGTTCTTACCATAACAATTTAATAAGAACAGCTTTTAAAATACCTTTGATTCAACAAATTTAGACATGATTGATCTAGCTGATACAAATAGCATAGATCTATCTCATAAACAGTTCATACTTGAAAGAACTTTAATCCAATTCACAGTTCAATAACAATAGAATAAGAATTCAATTGCACGAGGTGCGAATCTCAATAACCAGTATAGATGTGAATAATCAACAATAATTATTCACTAACATGCTTCGAAAATAATAACTCGAGTTTGAGTTAGGGAACTTGCCTGTTTGCTCAGCTACAAATAATTCTAGCTTTAACTAATTGGCCTTGAAGGACCTAACATTGATAAAGTCGATCTATCAATTAGTATTGCGTAGTTATACGTCTATACGTTCACTAAGGAACTTATCTACCACATAAGTTAAACACATAATGCACCTAGCACAAACTTGCTATCATTAACCCTAATCAAACTTAGGTTAATAATAGATTAACTTGGGAATATTTTTCCTAAAGGTTAAACACCTTTTTAAGCCTTTAAACAATTGGGTTTACTTGTTTAATTAAGGAATTATTAAACACTTCATATTCAAATAGCTCATTTCTCATTTAATTACCATTCAATATTAATTGAATGGGAATCAATAAATTATCTTTAGTTATTATCTATCGAATAACAGATTAGGTTTAATTATTACCCATTCAATAATATTTCCATAAAGTTTTAATCTTAATATTTCTTTATTTACTTAAAAATATCGAATTCTTATATTACAAATATCATAGTAATATTTTAATAAGTTATTAGGCGAATAAACAATTTATTCTAATTGTTTTACCCTTTATTAAACAACTTATTTAATACCCATAAAAGGTCATAAATATTATTTATCATAATAGATTACCAAAATACCTCACATAGGTTAGATTACACCATAATAGGAGTACCTAAGCTTTAACATCCTATTTTCCTCATTTATGACATTATTTAACCATTTATTTCCTTTTAACCATAACTATAATATTATTATGAAAAATAGCAAACAAGTTCTGAAAATTATTATCTTCTGGATCTGGATAGTATATGACCCAAAAATAATTTACAAATTTTCCTGGAATTTTAGAAAGTGATTTACTATTTTTAAAGTACTCAAAACCTCCGAATCTTGTTACATTTTTCATAAATCGAGTTTTTCTCTGAAAATTTCGAAATTTTCAGGGTACACTCTCATAACATATATAAACATACTGTAAACGTTGCATATGTTTTCAAGGTATACAC
This sequence comes from Aralia elata, assembly GCA_034770075.1. Classification (NCBI taxonomy): domain Eukaryota; kingdom Viridiplantae; phylum Streptophyta; class Magnoliopsida; order Apiales; family Araliaceae; genus Aralia; species Aralia elata. The sequence continues at coordinate 45,143,834 of CM068385.1, forward strand.
AGTGAGAAATTCGGGTATGAATATTTAGGAGTCCTTCACGGTAAAAGCCATTACACAAAAACTACATATCAAAACGTGTTCGTTCTTTTTCCAACTTGTAGATACTTCTTAAGGTACCTCTATGATTTTTCTCAGATTTTTAAAAGATCTATAACTGGCCGAAACAACCTTTGGAAAAATGAGGACAGCAAGCTTTTAGGGTTTTAAAGCTTTAAGTTTTATAGCTGGACTGTTTTGGGAAAACAGCCCCCAAGACTTCAAAAATTATTGGATTTATGTTCTACCACTTGGGTTTACTAGCTAACTCAAGTATCTAACACCTCCTTTCGACGGATAATAAATCCAAGTTGTAGATCTTAAGTTATGGGTGATCCAAGTGAAGAAAAGCTAGGGTTTTTACCCTTTAAGAACATAAGTTCCTTTTCTTCCTTTGAATCTCCATTCTAACACTCAAGAGGATTAGATCTATACATGAAGCATGAAGATCTAATGATTCTTGAGTCTTAGAACAAAATCTCTCAAAAACTATGAAAATAAAACTAAGTAGGAAAGAAGGAAATGGTTTAGGGTTTCACCTTGATCTTATAACTACTCTCCTTGATCTACCAAAGTATGTGATGAACTTGGGATGCATGAACTATGCTAATCTCACTCTCTTTTCCTCTCTAAGCTCTTACTCTATGTTCTTGCTTGGGAGAAATGAAAGAAGGAGATGAAAAGAAGAAATGAACTTGAAATGAAATGAAAGGATAGAATACTTGCAAGTATAATGCTAAATTAGAATTCATGCTATTATCCCCCACATCTTTCTTGCCCCTTGGATATAAGAGTTCACCTTATCCCTTCCATTTAGCCTTAATCTTATCTTTAAGTGTGCTAATTAGATTTTCTACCAATGGGAGCTTGACATCCTTGTCCTTTGTGTAAGAGTTACTAATATCCCCCATATCTTTATTGTCCCTTGGATAAAGGCTTACTAATTGGATAATAGCAAGAAATCTCTACCTTTTATCATCATGAAGCTAGTGAGTAGCCTTGTGTCACTAGGGTGGCTAGTTGACATCTTAGGAAGCTATGACACATCATAGGTAGCTACTTGACATTATAGGAAGCTATGATGTCAAGTCTACCATTTCAACTTCCCACACAAGTTAGCTACTTAATTAAAATAAAGTTTGAAATCAACTTACTCCTCCTTTCTCCTAAGTGCACGACAAGGAGGGATTTTGTCCCAAAATGTTGTCCCAAATAGCTTTAAATAAATAAACAATTGTTACACATTTAATAAATCAAGTGGCTAGGTTTTGGACCACACATTAAATACCATTGGCTTCCAATTTAAATGATTAGGCTAATAAAATCCAAATCTATTTAATGCAATATTGATTCATTTAATTTAACCCCGTGATAGATCATTTAATAAGCCACACAATTAATACCTAAATCCATGATTAATATAAATGATTGAACTAGGTTCATTAATTAAGTAACTTAGTCAATTAGTAAATAAATTACTAACTTAACTATTAATTATTATTATCCAATTTGGACTATATTTCATTAACAACTACTTTCATTAATTAACCCACACACTTTATTTACTAACTATACTCAATTTACTTGAATACTTAATTTAGTAAATACCTTGTCAACTTTATGGATATAAAGCCTTAGGGTTTGCTCACTAGTTTAAATATACTACTAGTGATTCCCTTAACACAAATTTATATCAATAAATCACATAGTCACATAATCCACCAATACCCCAAAGGTTTAAATAAGAACACAAAGTTAACTCATTAAAATTAAAATTATATTTAATTAATAATGACGTTCAAAATTCACAAGCATTACATCCCTCCCCCCTTATAAAAATTCCGTCCTCAGAATTACAAAAATAGGGTTACTCAAATAAAAACGGATAATTCGCTTTCATTTTCTCTTCGAGTTCCCACGTAGCTTCTTCGACTGCGTGATTCCTCTAGAGAACCTTGACGGAATGGATGGTCTTGTTTCTCAGCTTCTGTTCCTTCCTATCGAGAATCTGGACAGGAACCTCCTCGTACGTTAAGTCCTTCTCGACTTGGATTGGTTCATAGGAGATAACGTGCTTATAGCCTGGTTTATACGGCCGCAACACTGACACATGAAACACGTTGTGAATGTGCTCAAGTTCAGGAGGTAACGCTACCTCGTACGCCACCTCGCCGATTCGCCTCAAAATCTCGAACGGTCCTATGAACCTAGGGCTCAATTTGCCCTTTTTCCCAAACCGGATCTTTCCTTTCCAAGGAGATACCTTCAAAAATACAAAGGTACCAACTTCAAAGTCCCGCTTCTGATGATGTAAGTCGACATATTTCTTTTGGCGATCTTGAGCTGCAACCAGACGGTTTCTGATCAACCGCACGATGTATGTAGTCTGTTGCACCATTTCTGGTCCCAGCAATCTTTGCTCCCCATCCTCGTCCCAACACATCGGGGTTCGGCATCTCCTTCCATATAGCGCTTCGTACAGTGGCATGCCGATACTGGGGTGATAGCTATTATTGTAAGCAAACTCCACCAGTGGCAAATGGTCATCCCAGCTGCCCTTTAAATCCATCACGACTGCCCGAAGCATATCTTCTAAGGTCTGAATCGTTCGCTCGCTCTGGCTGTCGGTTTGAGGATGATACACTGTACTCAACCTCAACTGCGTTCCCATTCTTGCCTGCAGACTTTTCCAAATATTTGACGTGAAGTGCAGATCTCTGTCAGATACAATTGATACCGACACTCCATGTCGTGACACTATCTCTTTCACATAAAGCTTTGCTAATTGCTCCAGATTGTACCATATTTTGATTGGCAGAAAATGAGCAGACTTGGTTAGACAATCCACAATTACCCAGATGGCGTCTAAACCCTTATGCGTTGGTGGCAGTCCCACCACAAAGTCCATTGTGATGTGCTCCCACTTTCACTCCGAAATCTCTAATGGTTGAAGTAGTTCGCTCAGTCGTTGGTGCTTTGCTTTAATCCGCTGGCATGTCAGACATCGGCTGACGCACTCTGCCACTTCTCGTTTCATATTCGGCCACCAAAAATTTCGTCGCAAATCCTGGTACATCTTTATGCTCCCGGGATGTACTGAGTAGTTCGTGTTGTGAGCTTCCTGACGGATTTCTTCCCACAATTCCAGATCCAACGATACCCAGACTCTCCCTTCAAACCTTAGCAACCTAGTGCTATCAATCTTATACTTAAGCTCCTCGCCTTTAGCAATTCGCTTCCTTATTGAATCACAATCCTCATCCTTTTTCTTGAGCCTCCTTAATCTGATCCAATAGGGTCGGGCTTGCTGTCACTGTAAACAATTTTCCGTCCGCCTCCATCGGATACTTAACCTCTAATTCCAGACGTTCGAACTCCTTTATCAACTCTGCCTGAGTCGTGAGCCTCATTAATTTCTCTCTGCCTTTCCTACTCAGGGCATCTGTCACTACATTTGTTTTGCCCGGATGGTACAGAATCTCACAGTCGTAATCCTTGATCAATTCTAACCATCGACGCTGCCTTATATTCAGCTCATTCTAAGTGAAGATATATTTCAGACTTTTGTGATCTGTATATCTCTTGCACCTCTCTCCATATAAGTAGTGCCTCCAAATCTTCAAGGCGAATACTACTGCTGCTAACTCCAGATCATGAGTCGGGTATCCCTTTTCATAGTCCTTCAGCTGACGTGAAGCGTACGCAATGACCTTGCCATGCTGCATTAGTACACAACCAAGACCTTTATGTGACGCATCACTATATACTACAAAACCTCCAGTGTCGTCCGGTAAAGCCAACACTGATGCTTGGCTAAGTCTCTTCTTCAGCTCCATGAAACTTTCCTCGCACTTCTCCGTCCCAACGAAATTTATCGTCTTTCTGGTTAGATTGGTCAATGGCGATGCTATCTTTGAAAAATCCTGGATGAATCTCCGATAGTATCCCGCTAACCCTAGGAAACTCCTGATCTCCGTCGGCGTCTTCGGCTGCTCCCAGTTGATAATGGCTTCCACCTTTATTGGGTCTACCGAAACGCCATCCCGGTCAATGACGTGACCTATAAACTGCACCCTTTGCAACCAAAATTCACACTTTGAAAACTTCGCGTACAACTTCTCCCTTCTTAGTGCCTCCAAAGCAATCCTTAGATGTTCAGCATGTTCTTCCTCGGTCACTGAATACACCAAGATGTCATCGATGAATACTACCAACGAACTTGTCCAAGTACTGCTTGAACACTCTGTTCATCATATCCATGAATGCCGCTGGTGCATTTGTCAGTCCAAACGACATAACCAGAAACTCGAAATGTCCATAACGAGTTTTGAATGCTGTCTTTGGAATATCCTCCCGCCTCACCTTTAGTTGGTGATATCTCGTTCTCAAGTCAATCTTTGAAAAGTATTTTGCTCCCTTCAATTGATCAAACAAATCATCAATTATGGGCAGCGGATACTTGTTCTTAATCGTAACCTTGTTCAATTCCCTGTAGTCGATACTGAGCCTTAATGATCCATCCTTCTTCTTTACGAACAGAACTGGCGCTCCCCACAAAGATACACTCGGACGAATATACCCTTCTTAACCTCTCCTCCAAACTTGTTGCCTCCGCAAGATTGGCTATCGATCCCTTTCCTTTTATTCGGGTTACTTCCCCCACGGCTACCTTCCTTGTGACCATCATGGCTTTTCTGATCTTGGTTGTGCTTTGTCAACGCTTCATTTCCTCCTCGGCAACGATTGCTTCCTTAAGTAACGTAGGAAATGTGTTGATCTGCAAAACCACAACCTTAATATACGTCTAGGGCTTCAACCCTTGTTCAAATCTCTTCGCTCGCCTAGCTCCGGTGTCCACTTGGTGTGGAGCAAACCTAGCTAGTTCGTTAAACTTCGTTGCGTACTCTACTACCGACATATCATCTTGCTTCAGTTCCAAGAATTTTATCTCCATACTTGCCTACGTGCTTTCTAGAAAGTAATTTTTCGAAAAACAGCTCCTTAAAACGAGTCCACAGCAGTTGTGCCTTCCCCAGCTCGGCTTCTATTCGCCTTCCACCAGTAATTTGACTCACCCTTTCCTTATGAAAAGTGGCAAACGAAGTCTTCTGTTCCTACGGTCACTCTTGCAACCTTGAAAACTTTTCTCCATTTCTTCTACCCATGTCTGGGCTTCACTCGGATTCGTATTCCCACGAAACTCCGGTTGGTCCTAGTAATTTTGAAACCCGTAAAGTTCGTCATGTGACTTTATGGTCCGAACAAACCGGAATGACTGGTCTGCCTTGCATCGTTTGCTCTAACAAGTTCGCAAAGGTCCTCTTGGGGTCAGTCTGACCCTCCTCGTTATTCACTGACTCTTCCACCCTCGTGTATCGGGGTTATCTCCTTGACGACATTGTTTATTCTAAACAAAACCTTACATAAATCCTTCTTGTTTTTACACATCGTGCAAAATTCTACTGATGTTATCATTTAAGAGTCAAAGCACAAATCGATCACAATCAATCATGTAATAATAATACCACATTTATATTCATACACCCCTTAGTGTGTCAAACACTTATAATTTCGGCATATTCCTATAAATGTTAACTATCCCATTAAGACACAAAAGATGGGATTAATAAGAACAGCATTCCCCTAGATCTGAAAAGTGGGGATGTATCATCATCATATCAATTCAAGGCACCTTTAGTAAAATACTAATAAGCTCGATCTTTAGTACCTTCGTACTACTTACATCATATAAGCATTCCTGATATCCACTTATCCCTCTGTTACTAAACAACAAGATGGGATTCACATAACTACTCCACAACTTACCTAAAGTTGGGACTTACAACAGATATACTGCTAGCTGTACAAAAAACTGAGATTCACATTTTCTTACATGCATAGATATACTAGTACATATACATTGACCACTATTCTTCATTCATTACGAACTCACAAAGGTCTTATAACTCTCAGACTTAAACCTTTCTTTCTTTCATTTCCTCTATCTATTCCTTATATCGGGCTCCAATTGATCCTCCTTAGGGATTTCCATTATCTCATCATTCAGTTCCATCTCTAGATACTTTTTTCAGATCAGGCACTAAATCTACCCTTGGTTCATTTCTTATAATCTCTTCGTTGTCTCTCCTTTCTAATCATCAAAACAATCTAAATTGCCATCAGTCATCTCTTAAATTTTTTTTTTTTTGCATATAACATCATTCATCTCAATACTCTCAACTTTTGCTTAACAACTCTATATGAGTCCATTACCTTTGTCTCATCTAGCATTCCACAATAAAGCTTAATAACTTAACTAACACTTCAAAATATCGATATATTCATTATTTATCGAATCAATCATTTCCTTCTTGCAAACCTTAACCCAACAGATTCTAAGGTACCCTCTTTTCATCACAAAGAAACTCCATACCACATCACTCCAATATCTTATCTAATGAATAGCCACAAAAATTGATCAATAGCCACAAAATTGATCAATAGCATCAAATGATTAATCTAATTACCTTGAATATCTATAACACCAGTTTACAATGGATCGTCCATACTTAATGGTCTTCACTTTACCATATTATCTCATCAATACACATTCCTCAAATTATCCATAAGCTTAATAACACCAACGTATGATCCAAATCCTCAATTTTAAGATCATAATTAATTTCTACCCAAAAATAACTCTATATGAGTTATATCCCCTTCTATTCCTCTACATTCTCTCAGGTTCTAGCCTAAGGACTCTTTCTCCTAAGTGTTATAACCTATAGCTCTGATACCAACCTGTGACACCCCCAAATTCGGGTTTCCTAACCTCGAATTCGGTGTTCACGATACTCAACAACAAACATACTTTCTAACTAATGCGGAATAATAAACATACAATGTCTATCGAAATAGTAATAAAGTCTTACAATCATGGTCCCAAGGTTCTTTAACCTTAACTTAAAATGTACCCTTAATACAATAAAAAGTTCGCTTAACCAAATAACATTCAAGAGAAACCAGTACATAAGCCCTATCGGGCAACTACTCTTGCACCTTCCCTTTTCCTTTGTCTCCTTTAGACGTTTCTGCCTTAACTGAAATAAAGATCATGATATTGCAAGGGTAAGCAACTAGTTTGCTTAGCAAGATTATACACAAGGGAGATATATCATGAATAGAAAGAAGTTTCGCTTTCAATGTTCAACAACAGTATAGAATTGTGAAGAAACACGAATTAATAGTCAACAGTTGAATATTCAAATAATTGAATTTCAATTAGTGAGTGGTTGAAAATAACCATAGACATTTGCCAAGGTTCTCAGCATTTAAACTGGACCTCTTAAAAGTTTTGGTAATCAAGGGGATCAGCCTTTCATACCCCGTGATTTATGCATAAAAACTTAATAAACCAGTATTGATATCATGCCTTAATCAAATTTATCCTTTTCTCAGCCAAGAGTTCTTACCATAACAATTTAATAAGAACAGCTTTTAAAATACCTTTGATTCAACAAATTTAGACATGATTGATCTAGCTAATACAAATAGCATAGATCTATCTCATAAACAGTTCATACTTGAAAGAACTTTAATCCAATTCACAGTTCAATAACAATAGAATAGGAATTCAATTGCACGAGGTGCGAATCTCAATAACCAGTATAGATGTGAATAATCAACAATAATTATTCACTAACATGCTTCGAAAATAATAACTCGAGTTTGAGTTAGGGAACTTGCCTGTTTGCTCAGCTACAAATAATTTTAGCTTTAACTAATTGGCCTTGAAGGACCTAACATTGATAAAGTCGATCTATCAATTAGTATTGCGTAGTTATACGTCTATACGTTCACTAAGGAACTTATCTACCACATAAGTTAAACACATAATGCACCTAGCACAAACTTGCTATCATTAACCCTAATCAAAACTTAGGTTAATAATAGATTAAACTTGGGAATATTTTTCCTAAAGGTTAAACACCTTTTTAAGCCTTTAAACAATTGGGTTTACTTGTTTAATTAAGGAATTATTAAACACTTCATATTCAAATAGCTCATTTCTCATTTAATTACCATTCAATATTAATTGAATGGGAATCAATAAATTATCTTTAGTTATTATCTATCGAATAACAGATTAGGTTTAATTATTACCCATTCAATAATATTTCCATAAAGTTTTAATCTTAATATTTCTTTATTTACTTAAAAAATATTCGAATTCTTATATTAACAAATATCATATTAATATTTTAATAAGTTATTAGGCGACTAAACAATTTATTTTAATTGTTTTACCCTTTATTAAACAACTTATTTAATACCCATAAAAGGTCATAAATATTATTTATCATGATAGATTACCAAAATACCTCACATAGGTTAGATTACACTATAATAGGAGTACCTAAGCTTTAACATCCTATTTTCCTCATATGACATTATTTAACCATTTATTTCCTTTTAACCATAACTATAATATTGTTATGAAAAATAGCAAACAAGTTCAACAAATTATTATCTTCTGGATCTGGATAGTATATGACTAAAAAATAATTTACAAATTTTACTGGAATTTTAAAAAATGATTTACTATTTTTAAAGTACTCAAAACCTCCGAATCTTGTTACATTTTTCATAAATCGAGTTTTGCTCAGAACATTCTGAAATTTTCAGGGTACCCTCTCATAACATATATAAACATACTGTAAACATTTCATATTGTTTCAAGGTATACACAGTGAGTAATCCGTGTAAGAATATTTATGAGTCCTTCACGGTAAAAGTCATTACACAAAAAACTACATATCAAAACGTGTTCGTTCTTTTTCCAACTTGTAGATACTTCTTAAGGTACCTCTATGATTTTTCTCAGATTTTTAAAAGATCTAATAACTGGCCGAAACAACCTTTGGAAAAATGAGGACAGCAAGCTTTTAGGGTTTTAAAGCTTTAAGTTTTATAGCTGGACTGTTTTGGGAAAAACAGCCCCCAAGACTTCAAAAATTATTGGATTTATGTTCTACCACTTGGGTTTACTAGCTAACTCAAGTATCTAACACCTCCTTTCGACGGATAATAAAATCCAAGTTGTAGATCTTAAAGTTATGGGTGATCCAAGTGAAGAAAAGCTAGGGTTTTTACCCTTTTAAGAACATAAGTTCCTTTTCTTCCTTTGAATCTCCATTCTAACACTCAAGAGGATTAGATCTATACATGAAGCTTGAAGATCTAATGATTCTTGAGTCTTAGAACAAAAATCTCTCAAAAAACTATGAAAATAAAACTAAGTAGGAAAGAAGGAAATGGTTTAGGGTTTCACCTTGATCTTATAACTACTCTCCTTGATCTACCAAAGTATGTGATGAAACTTGGGATGCATGAACTATGCTAATCTCACTCTCTTTTCCTCTCTAAGCTCTTACTCTATGTTCTTGCTTGGGAGAAATGAAAGAAGGAGATGAAAAGAAGAAATGAACTTGAAATGAAATGAAAGGATAGAATACTTGCAAGTATAATGATAAATTAGAATTCATGCTATTATCCCCCACATCTTTCTTGCCCCTGTGGATATAAAGAGTTCACCTTATCCCTTCCATTTAGCCTTAATCTTATCTTTAAGTGTGCTAATTAGATTTTCTACCAATGGGAGCTTGACATCCTTGTCCTTTGTGTAAGAGTTACTAATATCCCCCATATCTTTATTGTCCCTTGGATAAAGGCTTACTAATTGGATAATAGCAAGAAATCTCTACCTTTTTATCATCATGAAGCTAGTGAGTAGCCTTGTGTCACTAGGGTGGCTAGTTGACATCTTAGGAAGCTATGACACATCCATAGGTAGCTACTTGACATTATAGGAAGCTATGATGTCAAGT